>JAWPHD010020098.1:0-33126 GCA_037043455.1 Cyrtodaria siliqua | reverse complement strand
AAAATGTAAATAGGTTCTATTTTTAGTTGAGCGCTGAAATTCAATAGATTATTATTGTTTCAAAATAAACAATAAACATGACGTATAATTTATGTTTTTATATTTTACAGTTTGTTATGGGATATATGGATGTTATACGATCAGTGTATGATGTAGACACGATATGTGTAAAAATAAAATACTGAAATAAAATAAAGGTGGCGAGTTGTGTAGTGACACCTTTATTCAAAATATAATCAGAGTTCTAATTAGTAAATGGTATTATATTGTCTATTGCATAACTGATACCTACAAACATACGATATACATATGACGATAGATAGACAGAAGACAGAGTTTACTTTGGCTGTGAAGTGGATGACTTCTAAGCGAAAGTAGATTTGAGAGGTTAGCGACACATAGCATTGCGGCAATTGTTGGCTTCAAAGGCAATGCAATTGTTGTATGAGTCTTGCGTAAGTGGGTCTTATATCATAAAAACATATTTTTATTGAATTATCCAGAATCAGGCAGTTTTTGTTATTTTTTCAATGTTTTGACCCAAAAAACAACAACATTTAGGATTCACGAACCTTTGGGACCCTTTTAAAAGTATGGAGAAATATAAAACAGACATTTGAGGGAAGTTTGTGGTCTTGTCCGGCGTGTCTAGATTGGGTCCTAAAACCTGGGTTTTGGTCCCTAGCTACAGCGTCAACACAGTGAAAGGCATCTACAGCATTCTATACTGAAATAAATCCCCTAAGGTAATCATCAAAGTGCCCTAACTTAGGAAAATTTAATCAACCGGAACATGGTGTTGATATTAGCTATTGGCTGAAAGAAGTTCATGATTATCTTAGTTAAGATATTTCCTCTCTTAGTATAATTACCATAGGTCAAATTATAATCAATCTTTGCAAGTTTCATTTGAACCCATACAGTGGTTTCTTAGATATGATGTTAACTAAAGGTTTTTTTAGTAATAAAATGGGAGATAACTAAAATGCAATGCAAACCAACAGGAGCTAGAATAGCGAGTGGGTTCTTAATGGAGGACTTCTCTTCATAGCCTCTATCAGAATTAGTGTTTAATACAGGTATACTGATAGTCTCTCTCTCTATAAATATAGGTCATGTTCTAAAACATAGAGATTTTAGTCAAATTTCATGACTGTTTGTTTTGGATGGTGTTTAACGTCATGTAAGGTTATATAATTATGACGGGTCAATTTTTTGTGGTGGTTTCAGACCACCCACCTTTCCCTGGGTAGAACAGAACTGTACAACCTCCCGCCATTAATTACGAGTAATTTTCTAAGACAAAGGTCAAAAGCAATAACATACTATTGTGTATATATTAAAAGAACCTTATATTTTTATTGCTTTAATATATTTCACATGTCAAAATTATGTCATGGAACTGTTGACGTTGTTTACGTGGTTGACGTTATCGACGTCATTGTTTTGGCGCATTATGTTTTTTCTGCATTTATAAATTCTCAGGTTGTGATCATATAATAAATAAACTATGTGGTTGCTTGTCGTGATATAGGATTTATTTTCATCTCAAAGTGAGAGAAAAACTCATGATTTCACGAGTGCTTCACTCATGCTAAAGCACTCGTGAAAATATAAGTTCTCACTTCTCGATGAAAATAAATCCCTATATTCACTCAAACAAACAAATATCCTCTATATATTTAACACATTACTCTTATATTTCTTTAAATAGTAATTTCAAACTAATGGCTGAGCCACGATTTTGCCTCATTTGACCTTCAAGTTGTGACCTTCACCTCTGAGGTACAGACCAGATTTCTATGTGTAACATACCTTCTCAGCATGCTGTACATTTATGTGTACATGGCTCACAGAAAGTATGTTTTTCCCCAATTCAGAATTAAAAATTCCCCTATGACAGAAGATTATAATTTTTCAAAACATGGTCATGAAATGCAAAATCAAATAATAATGTCATTAAATATGTTAATAGTCAAAGATTTTAACTACGTTCAGTTGTGGTAACATTGTTCGTCCTCATTTTTTAGTCATTATAATTATACTGTAGACGGCATCGCTTTTTGTACCTACAACTGAGGGCAGAGTAGTTATTATATAGTTCTTTGAGTAACTTTTCTGTTTGGAGAAATAAACACCAATTTTGTCGAAATAATTGAATTTCATATCTGAAAAGATTTAGTCGAAAACAACAAAATAACGCAAAATAATTGTTTTGTTCAGACAAACCAAACGAAAAATATACCTCTGAAAGCTCAATAATGGAATAAAAGTAAGTTTATGATATAGATCTTCAATAATTTTGACCCTCTTTAATAAGACAAACTGGTGCAATTGTGCAGTGACATTCTCGAAATAATGACATAACTTACATGTTGAAACTTTTCCCTTTTTTATGAAAAATATGCTAAAATTCCTCATTCAATAGGCCAGGACGCACTGCTTAAAATACATAGACCTCTGGTGTAGTTAAATCATATGGCTGCAACACAATTTTGACTAATTTGACCTTTGACCTCCCAGTGTGACATTGACCTTTGAAGTACAGTCCTGATTCTTATGCCCAACACACCTTCTCATCATGTTGGACGTTTCTGTGTAGTTTTATAAAAATCACTTCAGTAGATAATTGAACTGGGTTTTATGTTGCGCCAACACATGAAAGGTTATATGGTGCCTAACAGGAATGAACGTGCCAGGCTCATCCTCCATTTACATCAAGATAAAATATGAACTTTTTTAACTGCAGAACTGCAGAGTTGCTGCAAATTCTATAGTAGACACTCCATTTACAATGGAGGCACGTTTCCACGTTTGCATACACAGTGTCATGATAAAGACCTTGAATCCAGCATGATAAAAATTACAAAATGAATATGAATGTGGGATTCCTACTTCGGTATTACAAATATGACACAGCTGGTTTTTAAACTTGTCTGAGCTTTCATCAGTATCAACAATCTTGGTCAAGTTTAAAAGCACCAAATACAAAATGAAGGTGCTAGAACCTTTCACAAGGCATAATAATGCATTTTTCACTCAAACAAGGGCCATATCTCACACCTGCCTTAAAGTGTTCAGGCCCCAGTAAGTGTATGTGGTTCTAGGATGGGGATCTCAACGAATTCCAAGTTATGACCAGTGACTATGTCCCAGTTAACCATAGGTGGTTTACTACTTTTGCTTGCTATTATTGAAGTTCTGTCCTTATTCCAGCACATCTCATTCCAAATTGTCATAACAATTGATTGTGGTACGTTTGACATAATTTGATCCTCACTCTTTATGCTTTTATAGGGATCCGTCTATAGAAGTATAAAATATGAGATCTTTATAAAGCAGTCAAACTGATTACCAACAGTACCATACCCAATGGTTCTGCCACATTTGGAGAGGTGATGGAATAAATGCATACCCACAATAGCAAACAACGATATTAAACCACTTTTTTTTATCGCAATGAAGATTGGAAGCTCAACTTTTTCCGTCTAGAAAGGATCATCTTCTGGCAATAACTGAACAAGAATGCCAAATTGACGCAATATATGCCCTTCTTAAATGTGGGGTAGATTAAAGGCAGATTTTATCAAAGGAATTGTAACCCTTATGGTATGGTTAAAAAATAAAAGTCCTAGGGCCATAACTCAAGCATTATATGTGTGATCTGGCTGGTTACTGCACTTGGTTGAGATATTGTTGCCATAAACATTGTCCCCAAGTTTATCAAGATTGGGTAGACACCGCAAAAATTGTCAATTTTCAACAATCAATGGGCCATGACTCTAGCATTATAGGCACACTTTGTCGAGTTATTGTTGCCATAAACATTGTCCCTTAGTTAAGATTGCATTATAAATGTTCCAGTTACTGAGTAGACACCGCAAAAATTGTAAATTTTCAACAATCAACGCCGGGCCATGACTCTAGCATTACAGGAGCAATCTGGGTGTGGTTTAATAATCAACCTTCTTTGAGTTATTGTTGCCATAAACATCGTCTCTAAATTTCATTAAGATTGCATTATAAATGTTCCAGTTACTGAGTAGACACCGCAAAAATTGTAAATTTTCAACAATCAACGCCGGGCCATGACTCTAGCATTACAGGAGCAATCTGGGTGTGGTTTAAAAATCAACCTTCTTTGAGTTATTGTTGCCATAAACATCGTCTCTAAATTTCATTAAGATTGGATTATAAATGTTCAAGTTATTTAGCGTAAAATCGAAGGGCCACAACTCTGGCATTATACTAGTGATCTGGCTAGTTATCAAATTGGACCGATATTAGGTATGAAACCACTAACTATTTTCCCCATAGACACCAATGTTAAAGTGTCGCATATTAATGATTGGCTGGAAATTCAACTCAAGTATGGCTAATGCAGCAGTGTAATGTTCATATAGAAAACTAATTTTACACTTGAAAAATCACACGAAAAGGTGGGTTCAAAAGACATAGTTTGTTTACTAAACAGGTCAATGGTACAACTTTTTTCATTGATTGACTATTTTCATTGCTCACAAAGAGTAAGTATAGTCGAAATTTCAAAAATGTTCATCAGTGATCCAGTAAACCCTATTAATACACTTCTTATACATACAACCACAAAATCAAATAGAAATTGGTAGTTTCCCCCTACTTATAATGCCCATTTCTATCAAAAAAGGAGGGATTACTTTTTATTATAGTAACTATATTCGACTACACCTCGGAGGTTTACATGTAATTAGTGGTGGTAAACCTCTAAGAGAAGAAAACATGTTCAGATGTTTCTTAAATGAGCAGTTTGTGTTGTCATTTGCATAAGCTTAACATTGTTAAACAAGCGTATTTCTGACATATAACCTCCAACTGTGACCTTGACCTTTGAGCTACGGACCTGGGTATTGCACGCGACACACCGCCTCATTTCCATCAAAAAAAGAGCGATTACTTTTTATTATAGGAACTACATTCGACTACAGCTCGGAGGTTTACATGTAATTAGTTGTGGTAAACCTAGTATGCCCATAAGAATTGTCCCCAATTTTCATCAAGATTAGAAGACACTGCAAAAATCTTCAATTTTCACCAAAAAAAGGGCCACAACTCCACAGCAATTTTTTGGCCTTCTGGGAATGGTAACGGTACTCATTCAATTGGGAGAATTGTTTTGCCTTAAATTGGGAATTTTTCACTATCAAAAGCAATATTCTATGCTCAATATGTATACATTCTCTTGTAGTATGCCTTTACCCTCACCTAAAAGAATATTTTCCGCTATTTTTTTGTTTAATGTTTCACTCTATTTAAAAAATAAAAAATAAAAAATCTATTGGGAATTTGTTTACTCAATTGGAAAAAAAACCATACTTTTTTCGGTGCGATCTGGCTTGTTATCAAACCTGGCTAGTATAACACTGTTCGCAAGTTTCATCAAGACATGAAATTATTCTTGTATCAGAACAGCATTAAGTCATAATGTCGTCATTCTAGTTGTGCTCGGCTAGTTTTTCTCGTGAAAATTGGGTATTCAGATTTCACTCATTTCTTGGGTATACTGGTGGGCTATTGTTCTGGTCACTTGAAGATTTGTATAAATTGGGCAGATTATTTGTATATGTTCTCCCACCCACTCTTCACTTTGCTGTAATATATTCTACATATTTGTATAGATGGATACTATATCAGTTCTATAACATAAAACGTCACACAATATTTAAACCTTTCATGGAGACATTTAATCTATATCAATTTTGATTTTTTACATTTTTCTTCTTTTTTTTCTTATTCAATAGTGTGACGTTTTATCGGTGTAGATTATTTCCCGTTAGCAAATTCAGGAATCTAAACCAGAAGTATTTCGTGGTGATCAGGGGAACAGACTAACTCTATTTAGCTAGGAGCCAGCTGGGCCCTTGACTAAGAATTTTTAGGGGCCCAGCCCAAAAGTTAGGGGCCCAACAAAATATTATTTTATTTTACCACTCTGATGCATAATTTATGAAAAATTACATGCCATTACTCCGTGTTTATTGAATATTATAAACAACATTACAGGGGTTTAAAATTCCACTCGCCCGCTTGCCCAACACAACAATTTTGAGTGCAGGGCAAGAGACATTTTCTAGTATTTTAATACAATTTTGTTTTTCAGCATTCAAAATGAATATAATAGTTCAATATGTAAATGCCAATTTTTAGCCGAATTGTTCACTTTTTGATTAAGGTTCCAAACTTAGTACAATTGTTGTCCAAAGTATGCTGGTTAATTTTTGATATAAACCCACCTTCAAAAATCACCGTTTTCAAGATGGCCGCCAAAATGGCCTCCAAAGCTAAGACAATTTCAGTATATTATTGCTTAAACCGTTAACTGATTTCCAGCACTTTTGACTGATGTTTAAATAATTTCTTGATGTAAGTGAACATTTGATGTATATGTTTTGGTATTTTAACCTAAAATATGTATTATTCTATACAAAAGTGGTACTGACAGTAGTCATGAAATAATAAAATAAATACAAAAATCACTTTTTTTCCATACCAGATGGAAAAAGAAGTGTTAGGTCGAAGATGTGTTCAACCATTTGATAAATTAATGATTATGGTTATATAATAATACATTCTGAATTATACACTGAAATTTTGTGTACAGTAATATTATTTTGTACTAAACAAGAGGTCATGAATGACCTTGAAGCTCTACTGATTGACTTTGATTTCAGGAAGTAGTCGCTACAGACTTGTTTTTTGAAAATTTATTTTTAGCCGTGGCGGCCATCTTGAATTTCCGGCTGACCTGAAATTTTTCTAGGATCAATTAGACATCAAGAGCAACATTCCTGTGAAGTTTCATGAAAATCCGTCAAGTAGTTTCAGAGGAGTAGTCGCTACAAGTTTTCATTATTTAACTCTATGTAAACAAAGATGGCCACTGGCAGCCATGTTTAAAGTCGAATCAAAATAATGTTTGACTCTGATAACCATCATGTATGCTGATCATTTTACAAAAAGTCCCATATCAATATCACTTATAGTTTTCAAGATGTAGTCGCTACAAACTTCTTTTTTAAAAATCTTTTTTTAGCTGTGGCGGCCATCTTGAATTTCTGGCCGATCTGAAATTTTGCTAGGATCAATTAGACATTAAGAGCAACATTCCTGTAAAGTGTCATGAAAATCTGCCAAGTAGTTTCAAAGGAGTAGTCGCTACAAGTTTTTACTATATAACTCTAGGTAAACAAAGATGGCCGCTGGCAGCAATGTTTAACGTTGAATCAAAAAAAATTTTGACAAGGACCAGTATCATGTCATGCTGATCATTTTAGAAAAAGTCCCATATCAATATCACTTATAGTTTTCAAGAAGAAGTCGCTACAAACCTGCATTTTGAAAATTTATTTTTAGTCGTGGCGGCCATCTTGAATTTCCGGCCGACCTAAAATTTTGCTAGGATCAATTAGACATCAAAAGCAACATTTCTGTAAAGTTTCATGAAAATCCGTCAAGTAGTTTCAGAGGAGTAGTCGCTACAAGTTTTCATTATATAATTCTATGTAAACAAAGATGGCCGCTGGCAGCCATGTTTAACGTCGAATCAAAATGATTTTTGACAAGGACCAACACCATGTCATGCTGATCATTTTAGAAAAAGTCCCATATCAATATCACTTATAGTTTTCAAGAAGTAGTTGCTACAAACTTGTATTTTAAAAACCTATTTTTGATTTGGTGGCCATCTTGGATTTCACATCAACATGAATTTTTGCTAGGATCAACTAGACTTCATGGGCAACATTTCTGTAAAGTTTCATGAAAATCCATTCAGTAGTTTCAGAGGAGTTGTCGCTACAAAAAAAGTTTACGGACAGACGGACGACGGGCGCCGCACCACGGCATAAGCTCTGCTGATATCTGATCAGTAGAGCTAATAAAACTGTGAAAATAAAAAGTAGTTCAGTATGCTTCTGACAAGTTTCATACACATAAATTTATTAATAAAATATGTATATTTAATAAATAAAATAAAAGTCATACGAAATGGTTCTTCAGAATTTACCTATTCGGTATTGTATTTTACTGTAGTGTAGATTGTTAAATTGTAAAAGTTACTTCTCTTACTTTAAAATTCGCCATTTATTATGCTGCAGACGACACACTGTTTGATAAGATAAACCACACAGAATACTCTTTTTTCCTAACTAAATAGTAGTTGTAAGTATATTATTAATTAGAAATATTGTATGTGCATAAAATATTATGAATTTACTTTAACATATACATAAGAAGTGCCTTTTTTGAGGAAAAGCATAAGTTTAGTAGTACTCTCAAGATACTAAATCTGGATATTGCCAAGAAAAAAGCCTAACATAGCTTTATATTTAATAAAATTAACAGTTTTAAGTAAATTAATAATTAACAAGAGGTCAATGACCTTGAAGCTCTACTGATTGATTTTGATTTCAGGAAGTAGTCGCTACAAACTTGTTTTTTGAAAATTTATTTTTAGCCGTGGCGGCCATCTTGAATTTCCGGCCGACCTGATATTTTGCTAGGATCAATTAGACATCAAAAGCAACATTCCTGTGAAGTTCATGAAAATCCGTCAAGTAGTTTCAGAGGAGTAGTCGCTACAAGTTTTCATTATATAATTCTATGTAAACAAAGATGGCCGCTGACAGCCATGTTTAACATCTAATCAAAATGATTTTTGACAAGGACCAACATCATGTAATGCTGATCATTTTAGAAAAAGTCCCATATCAATATCACTTATAGTTTTCAAGAAGTAGTCGCTACAAACTTGCATTTTGAAAATCTATTTTTAGCCATGGCGGCCATCTTGAATTTCTGGCCGACCTGAAATTTTGCTAGGATCAATTAGACATCAAGAGCAACATTTCTGTGAAGTTTCATGAAAATCCGTAGTTTCAGAGGAGTAGTCGCTACAAGTTTTTATAATTTAACTCTATGTAAACAAAGATGGCCATTGGCAGCCATGTTTAATGTCGAATCAAAATAATGTTCGACTCGGATAACCATCATGTCATGCTGATCATTTTAGAAAAAGTCCCATATCAATATCACTTATAGTTTTCAAGAAGTAGTCGCTACAAACTTGTATTTTGAAAATCTATTTTTAGCCATGGCGGCCATCTTGAATTTCCGGCCGACCTGAAATTTTGCTAGGGATCAATTAGACATCAAGAGCAACATTTCTGTGAAGGTTCATGAAAATCCGTCAAGTAGTTTCAGAGGAGTAGTCGCTACAAGTTTTCATTATATAACTCTATGTAAACAAAGATGGCCACTGGCAGCCATGTTTAATGTCGAATCAAAATAATGTTCGACTCGGATAACCATCATGTCATGCTGATCATTTTAGAAAAAGTCCCATATCAATATCACTTATAGTTTTCAAGAAGTAGTCGCTACAAACTTATTTTTTAAAAATCTATTTTAACTGTGGCAGCCATCTTGAATTTCTGGCCAATCTGAAATTTTGCTAGGATCAATTAGACATCAAGAGCAACATTTCTGTGAAGGTTCATGAAAATCCGTCAAGTAGTTTCAGAGGAGTAGTCGCTACAAGTTTTCATTATATAACTCTATGTAAACAAAGATGGCCACTGGCAGCCATGTTTAATGTCGAATCAAAATAATGTTCGACTCGGATAACCATCATGTCATGCTGATCATTTTAGAAAAAGTCCCATATCAATATCACTTATAGTTTTCAAGAAGTAGTCGCTACAAACTTATTTTTTAAAAATCTATTTTAACTGTGGCAGCCATCTAGAATTTCTGGCCAATCTGAAATTTTGCTAGGATCAATTAGACATTAAGAGCAACATTCCTGTAAAGTTTCATGAAAATCCGCCAAGTAGTTTCAGAGGAGTAGTCGCTACAAGTTTTTACTGTATAACTCTATGTAAACAAAGATGGCCGCTGGCAGCCACGTTTAACGTCGAATCAAAACGATTTTTTATTAAGGACCAACATCATGTCATGCTGATCATTTTAGAAAAAGTCCCATATCAATATCACTTATAGTTTTCAAGAAGTAGTCGCTACAAACTTGTATTTTGAAAATTTATTTTTAGCCGTGGCGGCCATCTTGAATTTCCGGCCGACCTAAAATTTTGCTAGGATCATTTAGACATCAAGAGCAACATTCCTGTGAAGTTTCATGAAAATCCGTCAAGTAGTTTCAGAGGAGTAGTCGCTACAAGTTTTCATTATATAACTCTATGTAAACAAAGATGGCCGCTGGCAGCCATGTTTAACGTCAAATCAAAACGATTTTCGACAAGGACCAACATCATGTCATGCTGATCATTTTAGAAAAAGTCCCATATCAATATCACTTATAGTTTTCAAGAAGTAGTCGCTACAAATTTGAATTTAAAAAATCTTTTTTTAGATTTGGCGGCCATCTTGGATTTCACATCAACATGAATTTTTGCTAGGATCAACTAGACTTCATGGGCAACATTTCTGTAAAGTTTTATGAATATCCATCCAGTAGTTTCAGAGGAGTAGTCGCTACAAATAAAAGTTAACGGACGGACGGACAGACGGACGGACGGACGGACGGACCTACATTGGCGGTTTATGGGGTAAATGTTTTATGAGCTAAATTTTCGTCTATGATTATGAGTTACGCAAACGCATAAACCCGTTTGTACCAAAAAATACCAAGAAATTAGCTCATAAGTATCAAGTCCATTCATACATTAGTTTTAACTGTCCACCCCTAGGAGCTAAAAAAAAAAGTTTATCTAGTACGATTTCTTACCCCATAAACCATGTTCTGACATATTTCTACAGAAGGCTTAGGAGCTTAAGCTCATAAGTCAAATTAGCCCTGAAACCCTGCTGGGACCAACAAATTAGCTCATAAACCTCATGTTTTGGAGCGGACGGACGGACGATGGACGCCGCACCACGGCATAAGCTCTGCTGATCTCTGATCAGTAGAGCTAAAAATAGTAGATATGCATACATGTTATATATTATGAAATAGCAAGGACCCCTTTTCGAATGAAAATCAAATGTTGAATAGTACGCGGATGGGTACTAATACCGGATAAAAATAATAATTAACCAATTTAATTCCTGTGTTATTTCTTGTATTAATCTTGTTAAAAGTATGCTATACTACTTATTCAGTAACCAGGTTGTAATCAGCATTACACATGTTTAATTACATAAGAAATAACTGAACTGCGTTACAAATACCATTATACACTTTCAAATTGAGGGTTTAAAGAAGACCAATTAATGCACAATTCATACGTACCACAACTTAAGGCTAAATGAAGAATGTCATGCAAAGCAACTACATATTATACAGGCCAGTTTATGAAAATATGGACAAGGAAATATACATTGAAAGTAGCTATGTCAAAACAAGTAGTAAACATAGTTGGGCCGGGTTCTGGTCCTTCGAACTTAAAACATAATTCGATAAATTGGGACAAATGTGTTTTATGCCAAAAACACACAGATGATGTGCCCCTCTCTAAATAAACGTATATATTTTCACTGTAAAGGCTATGAAAGTTTAGCTTCTGATATTAAGAGATTTTGTAGCATAAAAACATTTCCAATAAAGTTACACGATGATCTTGATAATAAGGAAAACCTACAGGATATATTCTTTCAAAAAAGGTGTGCAGAAATAAATTTAGTGCTATGAAATCTGAAAGGGCATTAAAACATAAAGTTAAGGATGATTGAGGTTATTCAGATACAGCCGCATAACACCAAGCAAAATAACCCGTCTAAATAGCAGTGCGGCTGCAGTTGTTATACACAATGCATGTTTCTTCTGCAACACAGATACTGGACATTTGCAAAATATTCAGAGCTAGTATTCCTACCATTTGTAAAGCATCAACTCCAGAAAGTTTCGCGAATTGACACTGTATGGGAAAATTACATATCTGACAGTCTGAAGACTTCATGTAGAGGTAAAAGAGGTATGGGTACAAGACGTCGTGTTCAACCAGACAGTACAATTCCAGGAAATTGGGAGTCCTTTCTACATGTTGATGACAACAAAACAGAATTGTTTAGTTTTTTGGCATTACAATCTGCAACAGCGCAGTCAGAAGAAAAGATAGTTATATCAACACATGGGAGTCAGATTGTGGCTAACAAAGAAGTAGCTGATTGAAGTACATTGGTACCATGCTTACACGAAGAAGCAGACAAGAGTATTCTTACATGCTGAACATACAGCCAAGCAAGGTTTAAAGAAGGTCATCATAAGAACTGTTGACACAGATGTCATTGTTCTTGCTGTTGGAAATTATCACCTTCTTCACCTGGATGAAGTGTGGGTTGCCTTTAGTACTGGAATCCATTTACGCTATGTACCTGTACATGTATTAGTCAATCGTCTCGGGAAGGAAAGAGCAACATCCTTACCAGGATTCCATGCATTCACTGGATGCGACCAAACATCAGCCGTTGGTGGAAAAGGGAAGAAGACTGCTTGGAAAACATTGCTTTCCTATCCAAATGTGACTGAATTAATTGAATTGGGGTTTTAAGGCGCACCAACACATGAAAAGGTTATATGGCACCTGAAAGGCATGAACATGCCAGGATCATCTTCCATGTACATCGAGATAAAATATGGAAAATGGGCCTAGAACCTTCTCACCCTGAACTGCAGAGTTGCTGCAAATTCTATCGAAGAAACTCCTTTTACGCTGGAGCCACGTTATTGTTTTTCTGCCACTGCTCTTTTGATGCAAGCGAGATAGCACCTGAAACAATGCAGGGATCATGATTAAGACCTTTAATGAACATGAACAAAAAATGATAAAATGAACATGAATTTGGGGGGATTCTACCCCTCTGCCTACCCCTCCAAAGGGATCTGCAGTGGACATATTCTTTGCCCCGTGACCAAACGGGGCCCCCGGCAACCAGACGGGGCAAATGTGACTGAAGCTTTTCAGGCTCTTTCGCAAAGACCAACTGAAAATGACCTGAGTCAAATCATGCCGTTACTAGAAAGATATGTTGTACTGATGTATGACCGTTCTAGTACAGCTGTTAATGTAAACAATGCTAGGAAAGATCTGTTTACTCGGAAAGACTGTATTCCACCAACGTCTGATGCTCTGTTACAGCACACGAAACGTGTCGTTTACAAGCTGGATATTGCTGGGGACAGGTTCTTACGGCATCAGTTGACTTACCGTCTCCAAGCACTTGGGGTTGGACTAGAGGCGCAAACAACAAATGGGAACCGATTTGGACAACTCTCCAGCAGGCTTCTGATTCATGTCTAGAATTGCTGAGATGCGGCTGCACCCCGATGAAAGGTTGTCGAGGGAAATGCAAATGTATAAAGGCTGAACTCCTATGCACAGCATTGTGCAAATGTTTTGTGATAGGCTGTAAGAATAACATTAAAGAAGGACACTTGTAACGTTAAGCTGGATGCCACGTTGATGAGATATGGGCATGGAACTGAGATATAATGCAGCATACTAGTATTATGTAAGGACATAGTGATAGGTAAAAAGCATACTGTAATACATAAGGACACTGTTATATATAAGGAGAGTGCTGTGATATGTAGGGACACTGTGATATGTAAGAAGGGCACTGTTATATATAATAGGGTACTGTGATATGTAGGGACACTGTGATATGTAAGAACACAATGCTATTTAGGGACACTGTGATATATGAATGAATGACATTGTGATATGTAAGAACAAAGTAGTAATAGTGTGATATGTAAGGACACTGTGATATGTAACGATACTGTGATACGTAAGATGATATGTAAGGACACCGTGATATGTAAGAACACTGTGATATATGAATGAAGGACGTTGTGATACGTAAGAACACAGTAGTAATAATGTAATATGTAAGGGCACTGTGATATGTAAGGGCATTGAGATATGTAAGGACACTGTAATATGTAAGGACACTTTGATATGTAACGATACTGTGATACGTAAGGTGATATGTAAGGACACTGTGATATGTAAGGACACTGTGATGTATGAATGCAGGACATTGTGATATGTTAGAACAAAGTAGTAATAATGTGATATGTAAGGACACTGTGATATGTAATGATACTTTAGGTGATATGTGAGGGCACTGTGATATGTCATAAGGGCCTTGTAATATGAAGGGACACTGTAATAGACTCTAAATCAAGCTATAGGTATCCAAAATGTAATTGCTAACGTACTATTTACTGAAAGTCGCAGTGTTTAGAGATGTTTTGATTTATAGATTCGACTATTACAGAACGAAACGATATGAAACAGTATGAATCATATGTCGTATAACATACTATTTTACCATGTTAACATTACAACTGATTCATAGAAAAGACATGCTGGTATTCATTAGAATATGTTTGTTGTAACATTTGGTTTTAGATTAACAACCATTATATAGTTATGTATAAAGGAACAATATATAACTTTGAAATAATATAAATATGTAGGTAAAGTTTCATATATTATATGAATGTGTAATTATTATATTTTTTTTTTATTTGTTGAAATTAATAAAGGTTTAAAACGTTTGCACGATTATTTGTATACCACCTGAAAAAAACATGTTTTTGAATGCCACTTGTTTGTCAAAATCATCAAATTACCTCACTTTAATTCCACTTGTATTTAAATGCCCACCCCAGGTTTGACTGGAATGAATGACAATGGGTATGGCTTGATCACTTGATAAATAACACGAACAATTTCGGTTTGTGTAGTTGTTCTACTGATTAAAGCTTAAAGTCAGTTTATGCCTTAAGTGTATTGGTTTTGCGTCAATTTAGAAACATTAAATAGAAATATCGAATAAAAATCAATGATATTATTTCATCATTTAATATACAATGATTGATATTTAGCAAAAATCACATGTAAGTGGCAATTATAATTAAATTCCCAAACCTGTCAAATCAGTCATGTTTTACGTCAAAAACATGCATTATTTCATATTCAGCGGCCATTTTGAAAATGACGGCCATATAAGAAGGTGACAAATATTCTAGTTTCAAGAATAAGTTGGTACTATATCTATAGAGAGGAATGGTTTTCTAAAATTATCTGAATTTACATGCAAATTATGTTTATATGTTCCTTTTTATACACGTTGTCGGCCATTTTAGCGGCCATCTTGAAAATGGCCGCCATATTGAATTTTTCAAGGTGGGTCCATATCTATATTTTTTTGAAATGGGTTGAACAATAAGTATCTAAAGTTTGGTACCTTTATCATAAAGTGAACAATTGCGTCAGCTACGTCCTTGACTATAAGGTCAAGTTGCTTTTTGGACAATTTTACACCCCTGCATTACTGATCATTACAAGTCCAAGTTATCTATTTAATTATAAATAGTATTGTTAATGAGTTTTGTTATAAATGATCACAACTAGAATATGTAAATTATTGTAATAAAATATTAAAAAAGATTAGATATTATTATATTAATGTTTTATTTTGTTATAAATATTTTATATTGACATACAGTTTTAAAATTAATGTACGAGACCTTTTCTATCAACATGATTCTCTGCCATATAATTATAATTGATGATTTCTAAAAGCACCGCATTTTATTAATTAAAAGCGCCGCGTTTTAGAATATCCAAAAACCGGAAGTGAAACCTAATTATTTCCCCTTCAAATTATAACACAAATTCATGATCACGTGTAAAATAAACACTACCATGTCTGTTTTAATGTTGATTTTATACCAGCAAATGTTACTTGTACTCTTGCACATCTAATTTTACATAGACATTCGAAGCGCAGAATAGCGTAACATGCAGTTTTGTGGGAAACCGTAAATCGCAACATCTCGAACATTGTCTTTTTTCCGCAGTGAAAAAATAAAAACAAACGTTTGTTTCGTTATTATTTTATTAAAGGTGAAATATGGCGTGTCTTTTGAGTATATATTCGGAAATATATATATATAATATACAATCTGTTCAAATCTTACACTTATTGGTTGTCCCGTTTCCTCACAGTAGCCAATTTTATCTCATAGCGCACACGCTTCGAGTTTCGCCCTGGTTAGTGTCACGTGATCCTGTGACGTCATTGGTACCAAACGATTAGCCGTGTCGCATTGAGTTGTATAGTATTGTCTATGTAGGATTACATTTTATGGTACTTGTTAAAAATGCCGTGTGCTGTTGCTGGGTGAAAACGTTTGCATAAAGAAGGACAAGATAATAACTTAAGTTTCTTTCGTTTCCCTAATCGAGATAATAATATATTAAGATCTGAAGTGTGGTTAGACCGTTACCGAAGAAAATCGCCTCTCGTCGAGAAAGTGGGAACCTACGAAAGACGCGCGAGTTTGTAGCAAACATTTTGAGTTGACTTCGTGGGAAGTCCATCCTTTGGTTTCATTATCTTTGAATTTGGAGAACAAAAGGCCATGCATATTAAAAGCAACAGCGGTACCAACGATATTTGACTATAAAAATGAGAAGTGCATAACCCCGCCGTCTCCAAGCAAGTTGTATTCGCCTATTCGACCGGCGTTGAGGAGGAAATTCATACATGAAGTAAGATTGAAATTTATGTTCAATTATCTTAGTACCTCATCGGGTATACGTATGATAATTTGAAGAAAGGTGTATAGTCTTAGATCTTTATATACACCGTGAATGTTTAGCTGTTGAATTAGAAGCATGCGTCTTTACGTGAATCAAAGAAGAGTTGACGGCGCCAATAATATGTAGCCGTCATTTTTTAAAATATTGCTAAGAACGTTCAGCATATAAATTTAAATGAATCCGGTGAAATAAACACTGTGTCTTTGTTCCCAAATTTTAATTTTAATAATTTTAAATTATAAACCCCTTCTGCCAATAGTGTTATAAATATATATTATCAACATATATAGGTCTATGGATTTGAAAAAAAATACAAAATGTTTCATGGATATCTAATACAAGGCAGAACATTAATAATATTACTAGCTTTTATATTAATTCAGTAATGTTTTATGGCAAAACAACAACAATAACGCCTCTTAGCTCGTGCAATAAGTAAAACAAGTGTAATAGAATAATATACTTTATATTATGGTAATTGCATATGTTTGGTCTGTTTTCGATCTGTATATCAGGAGTAAGTATACATGAGTAAGTATACTTACTAACTGTCTATATCGTGCTCATAATACATTTGGCTATATTATTTAAATCATAGTATTTTTCTGTCTTTGTGCGCGACAATTAGAGCTCGCATATCATGTGATATATCCGTCTTGTGCAATACGCGTCTGCCCTCGGCGGTATTACACTGCTCAAGTAATTGCAATAAACAGGAAATATATCATAAAACTAGGTTTCCCTAAATGGTGCGTGCTTTTGTGATATACCGACGTATGTACCCTAATTAGGCTGTACTTCAATAGTGCACCGCAGTATTTGATTAGTCTGTATCGATATTTGGGGTCAGTGGAGACTAGAGAGCGTGTCATATTACAAACACCGCTCCTAGAGTGTTTGGTGTTAATGGCGACTTATGGCAAATATATAATATTATTCTATACCTAATTTATACATCCAATCGTAGACGCTCTTTCGAGTCATGTGACCGTACAATATATTTCCGTATCGGGACGCACGCGCGTACAAAATATCCCGTATTTTGTTCGTATTGTACGCTTCACAGGTTCCATGTTAAACCTATGATAAAGACCGAAACGCGTGAAAAGGTCCGAATAAAAATCAGAACCGACAGGCTTCTGTCATTACCTAACCATAAATTGTTGTCAAGTAATGAAAACCTATCTATTGCACATATTTTTATTTAATTTTCCTTTATAACAAAAAAAAAACACAAAAAACTAGCATAATATATCATTGTTTGAAACTGACCTTCGGTAGTATTTAATCACTGTTGACAACGGAGAAATGGGCATTCTTTCAAGCAAATAAAGCTTGAGAGTAAGCCATGTCGAACACAATATATAAAATACATAGACCTACATGCAATTGTGCTTTCGATGTTCATAGCGACTTGCTTGAAAGCATGAAACAAACGAAAGTTATATCCGAATTATAAATGATTGGTTAAAATAAAGGTATAGAATAAAAAGGTTACTTAACATGGTTCTGTACAATACGGGATATATTTGGACTCGTACACAGCTGGAAAAAATCATATTGGACTCGCCTAACGGCTCGTCCAATATGACTTTTCCAGCTGTGTACTCGTCCAAATATATCTCCGTATTGTACAGAACCATGTTAAATAACCTATAACTATAGAAATTATATGCTGTTTCATTTATTATTGTTTTCATTAATTTTTTATCAATTATGGATAATATCTAATAAATATATTTGTTCCATGTCTACTTATCGGCAAAAAAAATCTGACGCTCGTATTTAGACCAGGTCCATTCATTCGGAATATACTACATTTCGCGGTTATTGTGTATGTACCAAGATATTGCAGTGTTGCGGGTGACTTACTGTCAGATTTCGATGAAAACAATGTTTACGTTGTTTTTTGTTTGTTGTTGCTGTCAGTGTATAAATACACTATTTTGTTAGATTAGTGAATAGTGTAATGAACCGCTGAACGTAACCAATGACATGACACGATAGTCTTTACAAGCTCTCCATTTGCACCGCGTTCGACTTCATCATCAGTTGATGAATCCGATGTATTTACGTCCTCAGACACGTATTCTGGCTCAAAATCGTAAGGTTGCACATTGTGTAACCGTCTTATCACGGGCATTTCCTCTGACTCGGTATCATGATCGCTTAATTCTCGCATTTTCACACAAGGTATACTGTTTTGCGTTCAGTCCCAATGTAAACAAAAAATAGTTTGTTCCCAATGACGTCACTGCTGGTAATTCGCGCAAGAGTTTTTCCCCTTAGATTTTTTTCGATATTTTAGCAATGCCTGTTCGCCTGTTCGATTTTTAT
Source organism: Cyrtodaria siliqua (assembly GCA_037043455.1). Classification (NCBI taxonomy): domain Eukaryota; kingdom Metazoa; phylum Mollusca; class Bivalvia; order Adapedonta; family Hiatellidae; genus Cyrtodaria; species Cyrtodaria siliqua. The sequence continues at coordinate 14,179 of JAWPHD010020098.1, read as the reverse complement.
CTTTAACAAGAGGTCAATGACCTTGAAGCTCTACTGATTGATTTTGATTTCAGGAAGTAGTGACTACAAACTTGATTTTTAAAAATCTATTTTTAGCTGTGGCGGCCATCTTGAATTTCCGGCAGACCTGAAATTTTGCTAGGATCAATTAGACATCAAGAGCAACATTTCTGTGAAGTTTCATGAAAATCCGTCAAGTACTTTTAGAAGAGTAGTCGCTACAAGTTTTCATTATATAACTCTATGTAAACAAAGATGGCCACTGGCAGCCATGTTAAACGTCGAATCAAAATAATGTTCAACGCGGATAACCATCATGTCATGCTGATCATTTTATAAAAAGTCCCATATCAATATCTCTTAAAGTTTTCAAGAAGTCGTCGCTACAATCTTATTTTTTTTTAATCTATTTTTAGCCGTGGCGGCCATCTTGATTTTCCGGCCGACCTGAAATTTTGATAGGATCAATAAGACATCAAGAGCAACATTCCTGTGAAGTTTTATGAAAATCCGTCAAGTAGTTTCAGAGGAGTAGTCGCTACAAGTTTTCATTATATAACTCTATGTAAACAAAGATGGCCACTGGCAGCCATGTTTAACGTCGAATCAAAACGATTTTCGACAAGGACCAACATCATGTCATGCTGATCATTTTAGAAAAAGTCCCATATCAATATCACTTATAGTTTTCAAGAAGTAGTCGCTACAAACTTGAATTTAAAAAATCTATTTTTAGCTTTGGCGGCCATCTTGGATTTCACATCAACATGAATTTTTGCTAGGATCAACTAGACTTCATGGGCAACATTTCTGTAAAGTTTTATGAATATCCATCCAGTAGTTTCAGAGAAGTAGTCGCTACAAATAAAAGTTAACGGACAGACGGACGGACAGACAGACGGACGGACGGACGGACGACGGACGCCGCACCACGGCATAAGCTCTGCTGATCTCTGATCAGTAGAGCTAAAAACATATTTTTACTGAACATACATCAATGGCATAGAAATAATCGTATTTATAATGATATTTAATACTTAAAAACATATCAAAAGCGGATTTGTTGATTTAGGACCAATTTCTGCTTTCAGGGTTTGTCTATTTCGACCAAAAGTACGTAGTTCACGGGACCAAAGCAAAATCTGCGGGGTAAAATCCTCGAACTTAAATGTTTGTGTTGAATGATTACCCTTTTTCGTTTTTTGGATTGAATATTTTTGGTTGCCACATGGGCGCGTGAAAGTCAAATTTTGGTCGCCCAGACCATTTTTTACTCGCCAATGGCGACTGGGCGAGTGCTAATTTGTGCCCCTGGGTGATTGTTGTTGCTAAATGATAAAATAAACAGTAAAAAAGCATCCTATAGTCTATATTTCTATATAGCTATGGATACTTGTAAGTATTGGATAATGAGTAATTAATATACTAAGTTCTTAGTACTATAGTGTAAAAGTTAAAAAAATATCTCTGACTTTTGTCGATTTCAGACATTACGACTTAATACTGTTCTGATATGAGAATAATTTCATTTCTTAATAAATCTACCTACAGGAGCTGTATTATAACGCATGTGTGTGCACATGCCTTTATTGTAATGCATGTGTATTGTTGTACAAAAATGGCGACCCAGTGTGCAAATTGCGATGTCACTTTTAAAGTAAAATCGTGGTTTTTATATTTTTTCGTTGGAAAACAAACTGCCAAACAGTCAGATGTTGGCAAAGGATGTTCTGGCTGCCTTAACAGGGAGTAAATGATCTCCTGCTCCAAAAAACATGGGCAATTCTTATGTCCGTCGTGATGTAAACTTGATAAGAGCGCAAAATACAAGAAAAGTCTAGATGACTTTTGGGGACAACCAGGTAATATAATACTTACATTCATCAAAAGAGAAAGGACAACAACCCTGTGACACCAAGCAAGAAAGTTTGAGCCTACACAAGTACACCAGAATGAGAAGGGGCATTACTGGTAAACCTATCACCAATATGTAAGTCTCCTCGAAAGACCCTATTTAGAAGATCTGGAGTTAAAGTAACAAAATGGGATCATATTATTAATGCAGTGTGCTCTAGGCAGTACGGGAGGGCAATCAGGGGACTGTACAATGCAATGACGTTTCTGAAAAAAAATGGTTTGGCAAGAGGTTAGGCGATTAATAAAAACCGATTTTCCTTTGTGAAAGGAATCCTCAATTCCCAACATAGAATCCTTCTCTTGGGATGATGTCATTTCGCAAATGAAGTCGACAGCGCCTTTACTGGAATCTGTCTTGCGCAGTGCTATGACCAGCAAGTGTAACGAAGAAATGAAATGATGAAAAGGGGTGGAAAGGTAAACCTTAAGCCGTATTTTGGTGTAGCAGCTGCATGCTTGTTACACGCAAAAGCACCAAGAACAGCAAATTTTATCCCCTCTGATGTTTCCATTCAGTTCTAGGGGGCTGAAAAGGGAGACAATTAAGCAGTTGGCGCATACAGGTATTTGTATGAGCTATGACTACACACTCAAAGCTGTGGACAAGGTAAGAACAGACTTTGATAAAGCAGCAACTGCGTGCTAGGAGGAGCTTGAGAAAAATGTGTCAGGTGCCGGGGAAGGTGAATTGGCTGAAAAGGTTGGGAATACTGAAGATGAAATTAACGATAAATCAGACGAAGAGGGCGGTGAAGTAGAAAGCGACATTGAAGAATCGGAAAACGATGATGGAATTGAAAAGCAGGCAGAAAGAGAAGGAGATGATGAAAAAGAAGAAGATGATGAACATGAAATGGAAGGTGATGAAGCAACAGACGAAGAAACAGCAATGAATGAGAACGAAGGTATGGAGGATACAGTTCAGTACGGAGACCTTTCTGTATTTGAAGAAAACTATTCCGGTCATCCTGGGTTCACTTTGTGTTGAGATAATGTAGGTAAGAAAGTTACCACAAGACTTCCCACACAAGAGAATAAAAACAAATATTTAAATATGGCTCTGGGATACACGGCAGTTAATAGAAGGCTCTGGGATACATGGCAGTTATTAGAATACGGACTGCTCACTTAGATTCTGATCTGGCAAATGTTAAAAAGGCGAGCGATATTGCTATAAATAATTTCTTACCAGATGCTAATGTTTTCTCAGAAATTCGACAGAGAATGATAGTCATTGTAGGTAGATATTTGTGTAGACACCTGGCTTAAGTTTAGAGATAACTTCAACGGCCATTTTACAAGTCATATTATTCATCAGCATACTGCGGAGACAAGTAAAATCAAAGGACTGAGAGTCGCCAAGATTGAACAGTGTCCGCGTTCTTGGTGAGGTTAAAGGTTATGTTAAATTTTACAGGTGTTGCATATTAAAATGAAATGCTGATGCTTAGAACATGAGATTTTTGTGTACTGAAAAATGCTTGGGACGGAATGTTTTTGCAACCGCGTCGGTTTTGGTTTTCGAGTGTATGTCAGTGCTCACAGGCAATTATTTTAAGAGACAGGCCCAGGGCTTGTTGCTTCTGAAAATGGACAGGCCCGATTTAAAATGGAAAGGTCCAATATTTTTTTCTTATTGGAAATTAGTCTTTATTCGCTTTTATACCACACATTTGTTACATATGTAGTAATCAAACTCAGAACCTCCCGACTATATTTTTCTTTTTGCTACCACTTTATGCTCCTAGTCAGTGGACGTATTTACTACTTTGTTTCAAATAAGTTAGAATAGAATATTACATATTAATTTATAACCGATGCAAAGGCGAGTACTAGAACTTTTTGCCAAATGATAATAATCAGAGCCGACTTGGTGAAACTAGAGCCAAGTTTTTAATCAGGTTTTATTAAGACTATCAGGGCCTCCTGTGGCTATATTTACCTTTTTGTCACCACTTTCTACAAGTTAAAGAATTAGGAGCCTAGACTAGAAAGCATTTAAAAGTAGGATTCCAGGAACTCCTTACACCTTAAATAATGAATAGAAATATACTTTATATCTGTATCTATACATATATATATTTTTTTTTCCACCAACATGTATTTGTAAAGGACAGTTTTTCTTATTTGATTATGTAAAAAAAAAAGAATTATCCGAAATTATGTACCATCCGAACTACTAGGACACCGCTGTTTTCACAAACATTCAATCGAAATACCATCAATGACAAACTTTTTTCATGCATTAATGTGTTTTGAATGCCAAAAATGGTATTTTTTATCAAAGAGGAAAGGAAACACAAACCTAAATAGCAGGATAATGTAGTTCTATGTCAATTATTGTCGATCTCAAAGTTGTGACAAAATGTCTGCAAAGATTGCCATGTGTCCCTTTAAACTATTTGATTTGTTTACCTTAGTAGTAGAGAACTTAGCACAAATTCTTTTTATCAACTTGTGTATTTATTTGTAGCAGATGCCATACTATTTCTCAAAGTACTAGGCACAATAACTACAATATTTACGGACATTTAGTTCCCAATTTGTTATCTAGGTCACACATGTCCTGAGCGGCACATCCGGGTAACTTTGCTATTGATTCCATTCATAATATATATATGGACTTGGACCGGTAACCAGAGAGGTCAAAAGTTGAAAATGGTCGTACTCGAAAGTAGTACCATCAGTGGTGTTATTTGGGACTGTGTAATTGATTTAGTACATAAAAGAGGTACGTATATTTACTGTTTTTGTTTTGAGGATAGATTTCCGAAGATATGGGTGCAAAAAGCAAAGGAATCAGTCATCAGAGTGCTGAGTGGTACTACTTTGTATGAGGTAAGATTTTAAACAAAATGATGTGTGGTTTGGCTGTTGTTGTCAAAAAAGGTCATCTACTTTCATTTTGAGCCAAATGCTGGTGCATAGAGCAGTTATGGTCATTGTTGTTTTGCTATTTTTGTGTTTTGTCGTCACGTATATACATTTTAATGGATATTTGAAGTGTCAAGGAGCATTAGGGTAAGTGATATTCTGTGTAGAGCTAACATTACGGTCTATGTGAAAATAATGGTGGTCCAAATCCATATGCGTGTATTATTGCGCATAGTACTTCAGTTCCTTTTTCAAAAAAAACACGTATATATACTGTATACAATGACAATTATTCACAATCAGTAGTTATATTATTCGGTATATATAACGTTCAGTCACCTTAGGAAATTAAGTTATACTTGAGGCAGTTAAAGGAACTACATTCTCGAAGTGCGTTAAGCTCCCAATCCGTTTTTTAGTGTATTAATGCACATAATATTTCGGTAAACCTACAAAAAAAAGACACGTTTATACTGTATACAATTATAATTATTTCATTATTTTACAATCAGTAATTATATTACTCGGTATACATAACATTCATGTCAGTCACCTTATCAAATTAAGTTGTATTTGAAAGCTCCTCACCCGTTTTAAAAAAACTCCCTATTCAGAAATTGCGCTATATACATACACGATTCCAAAGAGCCAGCCATGCTGATGCACGGCGACTCAAAAAGTGTAATCATCAATTTAGGGGTTTTCGACGAGATTCCAAGCAGCACACATGGAGCTATTGGCATCTATGAAAAATTGCAGAAATACATACCGTCAATTAACAATCGCCCTCATTCTGCACTTGTATATGGTGATGGTCTATGTTGCGAATGGGGTAATGATGCACAGAAAGCTCAGTGCAATGGCTTAAATCCATGGGAGCGACTTGAAGGTCTTCAACTGGCAGCATAAGAATTTCACAAAGAAATGATTTTACTACAGGACTATCACAAATTCTTCAGTGGCACCAGTTCTGCAGATCGAGGAACTGTTTTCCAGCTGAAATCATGTTCAATTTCCAAAATGTCAAGCAGACATCTCTAACGACTTCACGCATGTATGGGAACTCATGTGCCTAACAACTAGTCTGTCTGCTGGACAAACTTGACATGAATGTGCATTCAGGCCGGCGGATGGTCCTGATGGACTAGAAGAAAAAAGTGAAGAGGAGAAGACATATTTTGATGGAGTGTGTGCGTCATTGGTTGAAAGTGTATGGCATGAGTTAGATATGACCGCACTTATTAACGAAAATGAAGAAGCATACGACCACACTTATTAACGAAAATGAAGAAGCATACGACCACACTTATTAACGAAAATGAAGAAGCATACAAGTTATGCATTTTTGTCATGTGAACCTAGGCGAGGATGAACCAATGGTTGGTTGTGAAAATGCGGCACAATGTGCTGGGGAGGATTGGTACCACATTACATGTTTGAACATCACCAGAATACCAAAGGGCAACTGGTACTAGTACGTCCAACTTGTACACAGAAAGGTTTAAAGAAGACGGTTAAAAAGGTGGTCATTAAAAAAGCGGATTACACACGCAATCACAGCTTAGCACTGGCATGGTGAGGTTTAAATCTTCTCTGTCGAAGGGATGCAGTTCCAGAGGCCGATGGAAAAGCAATACTGGAATATTGGAGGTGTGACCTTGTTGATTTTTTTTCCAAACAAGAGGCCCAAGAGGGGCTGTGGACGCTCTACTGGCTAAAACAGCTCTTTTATGGTAAAGGGAAGTAACTACAGATTTAACAAAGGGAAATACAATATAGCATTTTTCAACAAATCAAGGGCCATAACTCTGTCGTTACTAACAAGATCTAGCTGTTTTTCAAAATTGTCCAAGATTTCATTGATATACCGCGCTTTGCACAACTAGACATCATACTGAGGCTTCCTGCCAAATTTCGTAGAAATCCAACAAGCCGTTTAGGAGTAGCGTCGACAAGAAATTTAAAGTAAATGTCAAGAGGCTGACTCCATCAAAAATCAACGAACTGGGGAAAAAAAACGCAATAGGCATAACTAGTAATCATAGCTTCCTGTTAAGTTTTGTCAAATCCAACAGTGTTAACAAAAAAAATATAATAATAATCAAATAAAAAATAAAAAATAAAGTAATTAAAAGAAAATGAAAAAAAATTATTAAAAAATAAATAAAAAAAATCAATATAAAAATACTAACAAAACAAATACTAAAAATAATAATTTTAAAAACAAGAGGCCCAAGAGGGCCTGTGGACGCTCTACTGGCTAACATGGCTCTTATAACATCAATGAAGCGAGAATCTGCCATTTACGTTTTTTCCTGTATGTCTATATGAAAAACATACAAAACCTCAATATACAAACTTTGGACCATGGGGCACGGCCTTTTTGGACTCCGGGGACTTTATTTGAACAAACTTGATAGTCTAGGCGTTGGCGATCATTTTAAAAGAAAAACTGTTGAAATCTGTCCAGCGGTTCTGGAGAAGAAGATTTTTTAAGGTTTCGATCATATATGGTAATGGCAGACATCTTGGCAAACTTTTTACATGTACGCAAAAGTGCTGTAAAAGGCGACAATGCCCGCATGTACCGCGAAATCACAACTGTATTATAGTTGTGGCAAATTGTCATTTAACCGAATATTGATGATCACTGAGTTGTGGCATATTTGAACAAGAGGTCAATGACCTTGAAGCTCTACTGATTGATTTTGATTTCAGGAAGTAGTCGCTACAAACTTGTTTTTTGAAAATATAATTTTAGCAGTGGCGGCCATCTTGAATTTCCAGCCGACCTGAATTTTACTAGGATCAATAAGACATCAAGAGCAACATTCCTGTGAAGTTTCATGAAAATCCATCACGTAGTTTCATCAGAGTAGTCGCTACAAATTTTCATTATATAACTCTATGTAAACAAAGATGGCCGCTGACAGCCATGTTTAACATCGAATCCAAATGATTTTTGACAAGGACCAACATCATGTCATGCTGATCATTTTAGAAAACGTCCCATATCAATATCACACAGTTTTCAAGAAGAAGTCGCTACAAACTTGTATTTTGAAAATATATTTTTAGAAATGACGGCCATCTTGAATTTCCGGCAGACCTGAAATTTTGCTAGGATCAATAAGACATCAAGAGCAACATTCGAGTGAAGTTTCATGAAAATCCGACAAGTAGTTTCAGAGGAGTAATCGCTACAAGTTCTCATTATATACCACTATGTAAACAAAGATGGCCACTGGCAGCCATGTTCAACGTCGAATCAAAATGATTTTCGACAAGGACCAACATCATGTCATGCTGATCATTTTAGAAAAAGTCCCATATCAATATCACTTATAGTTTTCAAGAAGTAGTCGCTGCAAACTTATTTTTTTTAAATCAATTTTTAGCTGTGGTGGCCATCTTGAATTTCTGGCTGATCTGAAATTTTGCTAGGATCAATTAGACATTAAGAGCAACATTTCTGTGAAGTTTCATGAAAATCCGTCAAGTAGTTTCAGAGGAGTAGTCGCTACAAGTTTTCATTATATAACTCTATGTAAACAAAGATGGCCGCTGACAGCCATGTTTAACACTGAATCAAAATAATGTTCGACTCGGACAACAATCATGTCATGCTGATCATTTTAGAAAAAGTCCCATATCAGTATCTCTTATAGTTTTCAAGAAGTAGTCGCTACAAACTTATTTTTTAAAAACCTATTTTTAGCCATGGCGGCCATCTTGAATTTCTGGCCGACCTGAAATTTTTCTAAGATCAATTAGACATCAAGAGCAACATTCGTGTGAAGTTTCATGAAAATCCATCACGTAGTTTCAGAGGAGTAGTCGCTACAAGTTTTCATTATATAACTCTATGTAAACAAAGATGGCCACTGGCAGCCATGTTTAACATCGAATCAAAATAATGACAAATAACCATCATGTCATGCTGATCATTTTAGAAAAAGTCCCATATCAATATCAATTATAGTTTTCAAGAAGTAGTCGCTACAAACTTGTATTTTGAAAAACTATTTTTAGCCATGGCGGCCATCTTGATTTTCCGGCCGACCTGAAATTTTGCTAGGATCAATTAAGACATCACGAGCAACATTCGTGTGAAGTTTCATGAAAATCCGTCCAGTAGTTTCAGAGGAGTAGTCGCTACAAGTTTTCATCATATAACTCTATGTAAACAAAGATGGCCACTGGTAGCCATGTTTAACGTCGAATCAAAATAATGTTCAACTCGGATAACCATCATGTCATGCTGATCATTTTAGAAAAAGTCCCATATCAATATCTCTTATAGCTTATAATCAAACTTTGGAAAAGTAGATATCTTACACCGATTGGTAAAATAACAGTAATTAAAACAATATTAGTACCCATTCTTAATCATTTATTTATTTCATTGCCTAACCCAAATGATACAACTATTAAAAAAATAAATGACATGTTTTATGAATTCTTATGGCAGGGACCAGCAAAGATAAAGAAAAGCATTTTAATTAAACAATATAATGAGGGTGGTCTGAAAATGATTAATCTCCAAGCATTCATATATGGACTTAAGGCAACTTGGATTAGAAGACTCATGTTTAAAGGTGGACAATGGCAACATATTGTTACCCATATTATAAACTTAAAACACCTAATAAACCTGGGGATAGGTTTTGCAGAATTATTAATAATAAAAATGACTAACATATTTTGGAAGGATGTGTTAAAAGCTTACATTAATATTTTAGAACTAAATTAGGGCATTTTATGTGCTAACAATTGTTCAATAACTCCACTATTTTATAATCCTAATATTTTAATCGGAGGTAATGTAATATTTTACAAATCTTGGTATTCAAAAGGTATTCATCAACTTAATGATTTAATAGATGAGAATGGAAACTTTTATTCTGTTGAGGAATTTAATAACTTGTATAATGTAAATGCACATTTTCTACTATACAATGGAGTTATTGCAGCAATTAAAGGGACACATGGCAATCTTGAGTTTTATTCAAACATTAAAATTTGCTCCTCAACTTAGTTATCCTGCGTCATTTTAACTTTAAAACTGCTTGCATATGATTAAATAAAAAAATGAGATTTCAATTTTCTTCAATATTTCACCAAATTTTTAAACATATTATTGATGCACTATTATAAAAAATTAGTAATATGTAAAAATAATTTGCTTTGAACTATTCCAACAATTACTATTAATGATTGAACAAATGCAAGTGAAGAGAAAAACTAACGGGACACCGTGAGTTTTTAAAAAATCAAGATTGCCGTGTGTCCCTTTAAAGCTTACATTAGAAAAAATATCTCCACAGAACAAATGGAAAAAATACAAAGTCCTATTCTTCCTTTTAATATCATTCCATTTATTAAGAATAAACATGGATCAAGGGACCTTTATAATATTATTAACCAAAACCCCAGCAAACCAACTTCAAAATCCAAATGGGATGAAATTTATAACATAGAGGAAGAAACATGGAATGATATATACATATCCCCCTTTAAATCCTCAACAAATACAACATTACAATGGTTTCAAGTACGGTTAAACCATAGAATTCTTCCAACCAGAAAATTTCTTCATAAAATAAACATCATTGATAGTCCAATGTGCAAGTATTGTCAAGAAGAGGAAACATTAACACATATTCTTTGGTATTGTCCCGAAACCCAATCGATTCTTAATAAGTTAAAAACTTGGCTGTTCAGCAATAACATATATTTACATTTCACAGAAGAATCATTTATATTTAATATTAGTAACACGTTAACACCAGCCGATTTGTACATACTACTAGAAATGAAGTATTATATTTTCTCAACCAAACATTTACAAAGTAAACTGTCTATAGAGGCCTTTAAAAACAGAATAAGAAAATCGTTTAGTATTTTGGAATGTATAGCAACAACAAACAATGTACTCGAACCATTTGTTAAAAAATGGAGAAAATATAAGAACCTTTTTAGTTAGTTTTGATCTGTAAATATCAGAGACTTCACCCTTCCATCTTGTGTTTTCTGTAATATTCTGGCCAAGGAACTGACATAACAGTCTGATATTCTATATTATATAACGATGAGTGAAATGTGAAATGTGATCATGTGTGCGGAACATAAACAACACAATTTTTTTTTTCTCCTTATTTATTATAGTTATTTGTTTTATCTTTTCCCCTAAAAAACAGTACTCTTCTAAATAGTGACTTTATTACACAAATAGAGATAAAACAACACAAACAAGCTAAATCTTTAAAAGACAACCATTTATACAGAATTCTCATATCGAATACAAATAATAGATAATTTTATTATGTAGATCACTTGTGTATTGTATAATATTTTAGATGTGTTTGTTTGTAAGGCGTGCGGTGGGATGGTCCTCCCCGACCCACAACATGCCAAATTACGGGGAGAATGAATGGGTCACCATTGGTGACTGAAAAAAAAAAAAAAAAAAAAAAAAAAATCTCTTATAGTTTTCAAGAAGTAGTCGCTACAAACTTATTTTTTAAAAATCTATTTTTAGCTGTGGTGGCCATCTTGAATTTCCGGCCGACCTGAAATTTTGCTAGGATCACTTAGACATCAAGAGCAACATTCCTGTGAAGTTTCATGAAAATCCGTCAAGTAGTTTCAGAGGAGTAGTCGCTACAAGTTTTCATTATATAACTCTATGTAAACAAAGATGGCCGCTGACAGCCATGTTTAACACTGAATCAAAATAATGTTCGACTCGGACAACCATCATGTCATGTTGATCAATTTAGAAAAAGTCCCATATCAATATCACTTATAGTTTTCAAGTAGTAGTCGCTACAAATTTATTTTTTAAAAATCTATTTTTAGCTGTGGCGGCCATCTTGAATTTCTGGCTGATCTGAAATTTTGCTAGGATCAATTAGACATTAAGAGCAACATTCCTGTACAGTTTCATGAAAATCCGCCAAGTAGTTTCAGGAGTCAGTCGCTACAAGTTTTCATTATATAACTCTATGTAAACAAAGATGGCCGCTGACAGCCATGTTTAACATCGAATCCAAATGATTTTTGTCAAGGACCAACATCATGTCATGCTGATCATTTTAGAAAAAGTCCCATATCAATATCACTTATAGTTTTCAAGAAGTAGTCGCTACAAACTTATTTTTAACAAGAGGTCAATGACCTTGAAGCTCTACTGATTGATTTTGATTTCAGGAAGTAGTCGCTACAAACTTGTTTTTAGAAAATCTATTTTTAGCCGTGGCGGCCATCTTGAATTTCTGGCCGACCTGAAATTTTGCTAGGATCAATTAGACATCAAGAGCAACATTTCTGTGAAGTTTCATGAAAATCCGTCAAGTAGTTTCAGAGAAGTAGTCGCTACAAATTTTCATTATATAACTCTATGTAAACAAAGATGGCAGCTGACAGCCATGTTTAACACTGAATCAAAATAATGTTCGACTCGGACAACCATCATGTCATGCTGATCATTTTAGAACAAGTCCCATATCAGTATCTCTTATAGTTTTCAAGAAGTAGTCGCTACAAACTTATTTTTTAAAAATCTATTTTTATCCGTGGCGGCCATCATGAATTTCCGGCCGACCTGAAAATTTGCTAGGATCAATTAGACATCAAGAGCAACATTCCTGTGAAGTTTCAGGAAAATCCGTCAAGTAGTTTCAGAGAAATAGTCGCTACAAGTTTTCATTATATAACTATGTAAACAAAGATGGCCGCTGGCAGCCATGTTTAACGTCGAATCAATACGATTTCCGACAATGACCAACACCATGTCATGCTGATCATTTTAGAAAAAGTCCCATATCAATATCACTTATAGTTTTCAAGAAGTAGTCGCTACAAACTTGTAGTTTGAAAATCTATTTTTAGCCCTGGCGACCATCTTGAATTTGCGGCCGACCTGAAATTTTGCTAGGATCAATTAGACATCAAGAGCAACATTCATGTGAAGTTTCATGAAAATCCGTCAAGTAGTTTCAGAGGAGTAGTCGCTACAAGTTATCATTATATAACTCTATGTAAACAAAGATGGCCACTGGCAGCCATGTTTAAAGTCGAATCAAAATAATGTTCGACTCGGATAACCATCATGTCATGCTGATCATTTTAGAAAAAGTCCCATATCAATATCTCTTATAGTTTTCAAGAAGTAGTCGCTACAAACTTATTTTTTAAAAATCTATTTTTAGCTGTGGTGGCCATCTTGAATTTCCGGCCGAAATGAAATTTTGCTAGGATCAATTAGACATCAAGAGCAACATTCCTGTGAAGGTTCATGACAATCCGTCAAGTAGTTTCAGAGGAGTAGTCGCTACAAGTTTTCATTATATAACTCTATGTAAACAAAGATGGCCACTGGCAGCCATGTTTAACGTTGAATCAAAACGATTTTCGACAAGGACCAACATCATGTCATGCTGATCATTTTGGAAAAAGTCCCATATCAATATCTCATATAGTTTCAAGAAGTAGTCGCTACAAACTTATTTATTTTAAATCTATTTTTAGCTGTGGTGGCCATCTTAAATTTCCGGCGAGCCTGAAATTTTTCAAGAATCAACTAGACATCAAGAGCAACATTCCTGTGAAGTTTCATGAAAATCCGTCAAGTAGTTTCAGAGAAGTAGTCACTACAAGTTTTCATTATATAACTCTATGTAAACAAAGATGGCCACTGGCAGACATGTTTAAAGTTGAATCAAAATAATGTACGACTCCGATAACCATCATGTCATGCTGATCATTTTAGAAAAAGTCCCATATCAATATCTCTTATAGTTTTCAAGAAGTAGTCGCTACAAACTTATTTTTTAAAAATCTATTTTTAGCTGTGGTGGCCATCCTGAATTTCTGGCCGACCTGAAATTTTGCTAGGATCAATTAGACATGAAGAGCAACATTCCTGTGAAGTTTCATGAAAATCCGTCAAGTAGTTTCAGAGCAGTAGTCGCTACAATTTTTCATAATATAACTCTATGTAAACAAAGATGGCCGCTGACAGCCATGTTTAACATCGAATCAAACGATTTTTGACAAGGACCAACATCATGTCATGCTTATCATTTTAGAAAAAGTCCCATATCAATATCACTTATAGTTTTCAAGAAGTAGTCGCTACAAACTTGTATTTTAAAAATCTATTTTTAGCTTTGGCGGCCATCTTGGATTTCACATCAACATGAATTTTTGCTAGGATGAACTAGACTTCATGGGCAACATTTCTGTAAAGTTTCATGAATATCCATCCAGTAGTCGATTGGTATGGTATGGTAGGTAGTTGAATTGGTTGGTCGATTGGTATGGTAGGTAGGTAGGTGGATTGGCTGGTCGATTGGTACGGTAGGTAGGTAGGAAGGTAGGTAGG
>JAWPHD010020097.1:0-33133 GCA_037043455.1 Cyrtodaria siliqua | reverse complement strand
AGGTAAGCTTTTGATTTTCGATGTGCGACCCAGGCACCTGCAAGTCGGGTGACATACTTGTCGTTGACAGTTCTAAATTTGAATACCATTGCCATGTAAAGGTGTGTAACTGATCCGTGATAAATAAGGTGACGCACCCATCTGTTGTTTAGAATTTAGGTTTTAACTGTACGTTTGTCTTGAAAATGCCATGTTATTAGAATTGTGTTGTATATATTTGTTGTCACATATGTAAAGTTTAAAAAGCGTCATTATAAAAAATTGCCCGAGGCCCTAGTGTGTTAAAATACACGTTTAATGCTCTTTTGAAATTTTTCGTATTGGCGAGCATCAACGTGTATTGATTATTGCACATTTTACGAATGGACTTTCCCAACGGAATCTGTTGGGAAGGTTTCACGCTTTTAAACAGCATTGTTTGTACATTATATATGCACAGGTTGAAAGAAGATTTTTTTTTGAGTCGATAGGTGTTTCAAAATTCACCTGCCATGATGAAATATCTCAGATTATCCAAATTTATCACGAATATATCGACATATTTCCGAATTATCGAGAGTTACCGCCATCTTGATTGAAATTCTTACCCAGAGTTCAATGCGCATATAAGTTCACCATACGCAACCCACCATGCACCGTCGATAGAATAGAATAGAACCGTTTATTGCTACAATCGTAAAACTGTGTGTAGTGTGTTTAATTTGAATACTAGTGACAGTTATTGTTTTCGTAAACAAAATCACCATGTTCAGCTCTACCAAACACACAACGATTTCTTTTTATAAAGCACAACGTCCCATCCTAGCTCAACTAAATTTAGGACTTGGTTTCCTTATAGTATGTTGTAAAGGGTTGCTTAAGTAATGTTGCCTTCCGCAAATTCTGGGCTCCCATGGAACCCAAATTGTGACGGCCCATAACATGTGCAATAAAGGCAGATCTAGGTTTGCATGTAAGCTGGTGTATATATATGGTTTAGGATCTTATATATCATTATGCATCTTATTTGTACTTCACCCATATTTGGGCATGAGCTCCCTCCTCCGCGCCCACCACCCCCACCCCACACACACCCTTCTCCCCCTCCATTTTTTTTTTTTTTACATATTTCTGTTGTTTTGGTCAATTCTTACACATATAGCTATGTTGCCCCCTCCCGCCCCCTCTCCACCTTCCTCTACACACCCCCCCATCCCCACACACTCGACACTCATTAAAAAAAAAAATTACATATTTTTGTGTAGTTTTGGTCAATTCTTACAAATGTAGCTATGTTGCCCCCACCCCCACGCCCGCCTTCCAACACCCCAGGGCCTCCCCCCACCCACACTCTAAACTCAATTTGTTTATTTATTTGTTTACATATTTCTGTGTTGTTTTGGTCAATTCTTACACATATATCTATGTTACCCCGCCCCCGCATAACCTCCCGGCACCCCGCCTCCCCCGACTCTCAACTATTTTTTCTTCTTCATATTTCTGTATTGTTTTGGTCAATTTTTACACATATAGCTATGTTGCCCCGCCCCACCGACTCGAATCTCTATTTTTTCTTCATATTTCTTTGTTGTTCTGGTCAATTCGTACACATATTGCTATGCCCTCCACCCCCCCCCCCCCCCCCCAACCCCCCAACCCCAGACTAAACTATATATTTTTTTATATTTCTGTATTGTTTTGGTAAATTTTATTATCTCTACTGGCCAAGTTCGAAAACCAACCAGATTGGACCAGTAACGGCGGAGTTACGGCTCTTATATTTCCACTCGAAACTCGATATATATATATATTTTTTTACATATTTCTGTCTCGTTTTGGTCAATTCTTATGTGGCCCTGCCACCACCCTCCCCCACACGCTGCCTGCCCCACTTGAAACTCGATTTTTATATATGTTTTACATATGTCTGTGTTGTTTTGGTCAATTCTTACACATGTTGTTTTTTGTTAGTTTTTGCATATATCTGTGTTGTTTTGTTTTATCAGTTTATCAATATGTTTCGCCTCACAACCTCACCACCCAAATGTTTTTTTTTTTTTTTTTACATATGTCTGTGTTGTTTTGTTTTATCAAATATACAACTATATCAATTATGCGCCCCCACCCCCCCCACAGCCACCCCTCACATGGAGGACAGGGGGAGGGAAATTGTTTCCCCCCCACCCCCTCACATGGAGGACAGGGGGAGGGAAATTGTTTTCATTTTATCTTCCATTATTGGATATTATTTTTTTTAATTTGAACGCATATAAAGCAATTTAGATTAAATTCAGATACACAGCAGGGCCCTCATTTGGTCATTTCTGCCGCCGTACCCCCACCTGAAAAGTATCTTTTTTTCCCCCAAAAATTGATATTTTTCCCCCTCGGAAATTCGTAAAAAAAAAATCAAAAAAAAAAAATTAAAAAAAATCCGATTTTCAAGACGATATGCTCACGATGTCGTGTTTACCGGTTTGAAAAAGACGTTTTGATTATTATTAGACTGGTTTTAGACTGTTTATCGTGCACAGGACGTTTTAACTATTATCGGGCACTGACTCAACCAGATGCCCAACTGGACAGGGCAATAGTTTTTTTTCGGGATAAAAAGAAGAGAAGGGTTGACTTTTAATGTGGATCTCCGATGAAAACATGCCATTGATGGTTATTAAGTGGAGTTTTTTTATCAGAAAAAGAACCAGATGGTTGACGAATGTATGTTAATAAAGTGAAACGTGTTAATCAATCAGAGTTTTTTATTTGTTGTAAAAATTCCCCCCAGTTACAAAAATTCCCCCTTCTGAGGGCTGCGGGCCCCTTCCCCCAAAGTAGCGTGAGGGCCCTGCACAGATGAAATATCAATAAAAAAACAACCTGAAATGAGGCCACAATAAAAAATCGCAAGGTATCCCCTCCCTCCCCGAGTTGCCTTTCGACGACAATTGTTTTTTTAAATGACAGCAACTTTGGATTAAAACTGATAAAAATAAATGAAATGTCACACCCTGCCCCAAATGTTACTATAATTTGTATGAGATTCTAACAATCATTTTTATATCGGCCCGAGTTTCTATACCCACCCCCACCCACCACCCCACCCTCACATTGTTTTAGCCTTGTTTTCTGATGGTATATACTGGCTATACCATTTATTATTCTCTAATAGTCGAGCTGCGCTGTTCTCCTACAGGTCTTGTTTAATATAAATTTCCATATTTTACAGATTGTTTTGTGGGTCGCCCCCTGAAACCACATGTAAACTCACCCCACCCCCTACACACTAAATGAAATGAACATAACAAAACAAAATAAACAAGCTGAAGTTAAGTCATGGACATACAGTAGGTCTATGGTTAGGTGCTTTTTCCCCCAGATCAGGCTATAAAACAAGCGAGATTTTTTAATTTTTTCTTTTAGGAGAATGTCTGAAGGGGTAATATATAATAAATATCCCGGCACCCTTCGCCCATTACCTTTTGTTAACCTAAGACTTGAAAACTTTATACTATGTACATTATACACAACGCAGTTTCGTGACACGTTGTCCACAGTGGAAAATATGTACTTATGCGCATGCGCATGCAACGTTGGGAGAGACGCGCACTTGTCAATATATTGTCAATACACATGTATAGCGATCTACAAAAAATCGATATATAATGTAAAATATGCTTCGGAAAAAAATAAAACCGAAAGTAAATGGTAAATAACTTATTATTTTGTTAGATTATCGTCATGGTTTACGCACATAAGTCTGATAAGCTGCTCAATTTCGTTCGAAAATCACATGGGTGTTCGAGTGTTTTTTCCAGTCGGGTTTTTTGCAAAGGAAATTAGGCGTATATGCAGTTACATAGAACGTCAGAATAATAAAAAAAACTGCATAGGAGCCAATTTATTAGGCTACCCGAGGCCCATATTGGGGGTATTCGAAACATTTACTGTTACTGTAGGGCAAAGTTACGAGTGTCTGGTTTGTAGACTGGACAATTACACACTGGTAATGTGTGGTTCGACTGTGACCATTTAGATGTTATATTTGATACCTCACTGCCAAAAGCATTCCTTGTTTAATGTGCTGGAACGTTGTTTATATGTGCAGACAATCCCGACATTCACACTCGCTTGCTTTCAAATTAATTGACGCAACCGCTGACTACTACAAATTCTCCTTTTTCCCCAGAACAGTCTTCCACTGGAATTCATTAGCTCCTGACATCCCTATATTACCCAATATAGAACAGTTCAATTCTGCAGTCAGCAGAATTGAACATATCTCACCATAAATTCAATGTTTGTTTTTATTTTTAAACCTAACATCCAAAAACTTCAATGTTTTTCTTAAATTTCTTTTATATATATTTTTAAAATACTAACAGTCTTTGTCGGTATGACGACGCATGCCTAGGTCCCCAGCAGGGGTTTGGCATTAAAGGAAGATAGATAGATAGATAGTCACAATATGAATGTTTACACCACCGTACTGCAGTATAGTGCAGAACTATATTGTTTTTTTCAGTGCCTGACATTTGTAAAACTGAAAAACTAATGTAGAATTTATATTGTGTTATTCTGTGTCATTCATTGTTTAATGCCATCCTAAATATAGGTGCAGCCTTCATTACTATATATGCATCCTTAATATACATGGTGCAGCCTTTATAGAACTTTATATGTGCAGCCTTCATAGAAATATGTGCAGCCTTCATTTATATAGGTGCTGTCTCAAATAGCAGCCAGCTATATTCACCGTTTGTTTTAAATTCGGAGCTGTCTGTAAACAATTTTTTTTTTTTTTAAATCAGTATAAAATATTATGAAATAACTAAAAATCCTGACACCTAAAATTGCATCTAATTAGACCTCATGCTTATTCGCCCCTAACAACCTCTCTCGCTTTGCTCATCACTAATGGTAACCGCCTGTCAAATCAAAGTACCGGAAGCCATCTGTTTCAAAAATTAGAGACAGCCATGATTATAGATATTGGTGCAGCCTTTATTAATATTGGTGCTGCCCATTAACTATAGGGTTTAACCTTTCTAAATACACTTGCAGCATTTATAGATATAGATGAAGCCTAAATATATAGGTATATCCTTTATAGATATAGGTGCATCCTTTAATAGATCTATATAGTTGTGGCCTAAGGCCGTTATGGATATTATTGGTGCATCCGTTTATAAATATAGGTGAAATATTTTAGAATATAGGTGCAGTAAACTGTATTTATAAATATAGGTGAAGCCTTTATACATGTATACAGGACTACGGTACTTCTTTTTCATATGTTAGCCTGAGTTTCAGGTCATTTTTGGGGCCGAAATATAGGTGTAGCTTTTATAAATATAGGTGCAACCTTTATAAATAACACCATTGATAACACATAACTTGAAACAGATTTTATTAACTTAATTATAATTATTTTTTAATTTTATGTAAAGCAATGCCTTCTTCATTATTAAATGCTTCAATGGTACTTTCCTATATGCAGAATTAGGTATCTGTGTCCTGTGGACACATTTTTAAATATATTTGCCCTGAGCATCTATATTTACTGTTTTCTGCATTTCTAATTTCCTAAGTTTTGAAAATGTCCCATTTGTTCATGATATCATGGCAAGAAGCAACACTAGATTCCCCTGAAAACAACCTCTGATGCTAAATTAAACAAAACTTGACAGTCACCTGCTTAGGGAATCCAAGATACTGCTTATTTCACTTGACTTCAATAATTCTCTAAGAACAGAAATGTCATGCTCCAATGTTTGTAAAATGTTTCCCAGAAGATGTGAGCTCTGTTTGTTGGTAATTGGAAGGCACCACAGAATCTGGTAGTACCACAGAGACTTCTAATGAAGCTTTATGGCCCTATTGGGGTGCAGTCTGTTTTTGACAGAAAAGGCTTTTCCACTAAATGTCTCCTTGATAACAATAATTGAACTTGGGGGTTAATATAATGTTATAGTATCTAATGGCTACAATGTTTTTATTTATTTCTAAATTCTGGTTACTGTACAATTTGGGGCCATCCTTAAAAATATATTTGTTTGCTGTTTCCTGACCCAGGATTTTATATGTGGGTAGGTGAATTTTTTTTTGGTTTGCCAAAGACAGTAAAAAAATATAAAAAGTCAAAAAGAAAAATATACTAAAAACAACAAAAAAATAATTTGTTAGAGAATTGCTATAAAAAAGTTTTGGGTAGGGCCCTTTTTGGTGGGTATGTAGTGAAACAGCAAACCAACAATTTTTTATGGTCGGCCTGGTGTGTACTTCTTTTGTACAGAAGCAAGTATCAAGTTATAAAAAGTGAGTGTTAACAGTCAAGTATTTAGAAAATGAGTATCAAGTTGTAAAAAGCGAGTATCAAGTTGTAAAACACGAATTGTAAAATAATTGTCTTCTGTTATCAAATTAAAAATTAAAACTGCATCCTTCAAATTGACATAAATGTCAGTGAACGTTGTGTGTGTTTTTTTAAAATACAATTCCTTTTTTAAACTGATATATTTTCCCCTGTATTTCTATAGTATATGGCATTTAGAATTTAGATTTGTAAACAAACTTAGACACTGTTTTTGTTGTTGATGTACATGTATGTAGAATAATTCGATTAATACAGGCAAGGGTTCAGCCTTTAATTATCAGAGTTTGACATCAACAGTTGTCCCCTTGTCCTGTGCCATGTAGATTCTACTGGGGACAAGTTAATTGTTAATTGTCCCAGGTGACCTGTCCTACAGACAACTAAATTTTATAAGAAATTAATTTTTACATCTTTAAAACTTGTGACTGATAAAATGTCAAAACATTGGTGAGTACATTGTAAATGATAAATAAAAACCATCTTGTTTTCATTGATGGAATGCAATGTCACTTTCATGATTGATCTTGTTTTTTGTTTCACTTTTACATGAAGTGCGGGGACAAGTAAATTTGACTGGGGACAAGTAAATTCCTATGGACAAGTTGCTGAAAAGGTTAATTTCAAACCCTGATTATCTATGTAAACCTTTTATAATTGTGCTTCCTGTCTTTGATCTGACCTCAATTAGACCTATGGCAACAATAGTATGTATTAAAATAAAGTTGCACAGTAAGGCAGAACTTCTTAGCAGAACAATAATTTGTTAACTGGGTCATGAAAATGTATCACAGCTAGTAGATAGAGCTATTGAAATGGATTGGATTCAAGTTATTCTGGTCAAAACCATTCTGGGTGGGGTGGGGGAGGTTAAAGTGGGTAAAAGAAGTTAAAAACATTTGGGAAGTGGTTAAAATGTGGAATAGTATATTATATAGAGTGGAGTGGAGTTAATAATTGGAGTGACCTTGGAGTCACATTTTGGAGTGACCTTTGAGTCAAATTTGGAGTGAATATTTTGGAGTCAATTTTTTAGTCTAAACTTGAAGTCTTAATTTTACCTTACAATTAATAACTTTTTAGAAACTAATACATTTACCTGGGTTACTTCATTTGCACATACAATTATTTATTTATTCAATAATTCTTTAAAATGCGTGTGTCTATTAAGCTACCCAATTTCAACTGCACATCTAATTTTAACTTTGGCATTGTTACTACATGTTCTAAATGAAAAATCCATGTTTGTGGAACAGTTAGGCTGAGAGAACTCTAAGTTCCCATAAACTTTAATGCTTTTTGTTTTCAGTCTCTGTGGTATGACTGACATATTGGACATATTGGAACCCTGTATACCCCTAACACTGGATGGCAGTGTCCTGACCTAAGATTAGTTGGTCCCTCGGGACTAGTTTATGTCAGGCCAAAGGGTCATTGCTTCAATACTGGGGTTAATGTTTGGGTATCCAAGTTCATTTATGTTGTTTTTAGATGGTCTGTTGCTCACATTAAGGTTAGCACATGTCTCATGGGACAATGCAGCTGTACTGAGTATGTTAGGAACTGTGCACCTTGTGAGGGTCATTCAGAAATATTAAATTGATAATTATCCAATATATTAACCAAATCTGACTCCAAGGTCACTCCAAAATGTGACTCCAAGGTCACCCCAATTATTCACTCCACTCCACTCCAAGACTCCACTCTATATAATATACTATGCCTTAAAATGTGGAAAAACAACAAACAATTAAATATTTCTTGGGTGAATAATACCTCCATCCCCACTAGGCCTTATCGGGTATGGGAGAAAGTCACAAAATACAGATCTGGTGTTTTGTCTAAATACTTTCTATTGATTTGTGACTGAAATTGTCTATTATCTATACTGTCAGTTCAAGTGTTCTGTGTTATTGTATGATGAGTATGTTTTCCTTTGCCCTAATTGATTCTGTGTGATAATTGATCTTTTATTTGGGAACATGGACACCTGACATTTGAAAGAAAATTGTCAGTACAGTTGTTGAGTAATTGGCTATGACTTTCAGATGAGTGTATTCAGGTATGACAAAAATGTCCAAAAATTACTATCATATGAATTTGTAAAACATCTTTCACTTTGTTGTCACCTGTGTAAAAGGTGTAAATTAACAAAGTGATAAGTCATTTGTAAGTGTGATAGTAAAACTATCATTTAGATAACAAATAAAGATAAATTATAGGGTTTGATTGTATAAATAGTTCTTTCTCATAGCTGTAAAGTTTGTTTTTGCATAATCATTATCAAGTTAGTGACAAAACAATGATCAGGAAAGATAATGTGGACCAGATAGAACTAAAACTGCCAGGCACAGGTGATCTGGGTATACTGATATAATATTATACCATATGCCCCTAACTGTAGCCCCTGGGTGCGTTGCAAAATACCAAGCGGGATGACTTTATAAAATTTAATTAAAAAAAATCAACTTTTGTTTCTATTGAACTTTGATATTAGGGGAGGTATTCTAAATTGGGGAAATACAGTATTGTTGTATTTTGAGTGCTGTGTATGTACATGTATAAGCAGATCATTTTTTTGTTCATCATTTTCTTGTAAGTATACTTGGAAGTAAAAGAAAAAATAATTTCCTTATAGTTCGAATATCATTTATGAGCTAGTTTTACATGTCATCAGCATGATATTATATTTTTTTTCCAGGTGCACACATGCGTCAGTATGTTAATTTTAAATCGGAGATTGTTACAATTCAAATTTTTATTCGAAGAAGGAAAAATTGCCTTAATTTTATGCAAACTAAAACATTGACTTTTTCGTTCAGTGTCAAGGATGGCCCAAAAAAAAAAGTTTGTGTATGATATCTTCTTTGTCCTAGGTAAACACACGTGATGTTTACTATCTTGCATCTATTTTAGCTAAAATAGATCTGGGTGAAGCAAAAAATCAACTTAATTCTAAACAGATAAAAAAATAAATGGAGCTATTTTTCACCAAAAACTGTGGTTATGGCTTACATTTGGTCACGGGGCAAAGAACAGGGCCACTGCAGATCCCTTTGGAGGGGTAGGAAGAGGGGTAGAATCCCCCCAAATTCATGTTCATTTTATCATGTTTTGTTCATGTTCATTGAAGGTCTTCACCATGATCCCTGCATTGTTTCAGGTGCTATTTGGCTCGCATCAAAAGAGCAGTAGCAGAAAAACAGTAAACGTGGCTCCAGCGTAAATGGAGTTTCTACGATAGAATTTGCAGCAACTCTGCAGTTCAGGGTGAGAAGGTTCTAGGCCCATTTTCCATATTTTATCTCGATGTACATGGAAGATGAGCCTGGCATGTTCATGCCTGTTTAGGCACCATATAACCTTTTCATGTGTTGGTGCACCTTAAAACCCAATTCAGTTCAATTGGTATATATACTGTTACTGGGTTGGGTATCATGTCATTTGTCTATGGTGTGGTATTCCGGTGGGGCAGCACTACAAAGTTGAGCATTTAGCTCACTGCTTGTGCTTCAAGTAGACATCCTTCTGTTAAAGACCCAACATCCGATCAGACCTTCGGATGTAAATTAACTCTGCTGTGTGTGTGTATTATCAGTGAGTGACAATACAGTGTTAGCTAAAAATAGATTGGGACTGCAGCAGACGACAGAAAACACATTGTTGACCTGTTGATTGTTAGTAATTCCCATGAGTTTTAAACAGATACGACATAATTTTCTCTTCCAAGTAATTAAATACATGTAGACTTGTATGTCTCATACACTAAACATGTACACAATAACTGTATTTATGATATTCATTAGTTTTATTATTCTAAAACACATAATTCAGCCAAATTGATCTGTGTTTCTTTTGAGCACTTTTATTTTATTTTTTTCCTTGACAAATTGTCATCCATTAGTATATGTTTAATAAATGTGTAATCTGTATACAGCAACACTTATCCACAAATACCAGGCATAATGAGTATATATCTGTCAACATCTTTGATAAGGTTGCATTGTATGTATCATGTTCTACTGGCACAATTAGCCTGTATCATAATTGGACAATTCCATTACAAGTAAGGTAGAGGATCCATTTCTGCATTTGTATTTTCCCATTTGTTTTATTCATTTCTCATCAAACATTCTAAACACACATATGCGTAATCTAATTACTCGCAAGTCATCTCTAAATATGTTTATTTTATGTTATTTAAATGCTCAAAATGATAAAAGAAATGACCACCATGTGGGAGGTGGGACCCCCCATTATTCCTGACAATGTTTGTACATGTATCATAATGCCCATCATTTATAATTGACAAGTAGATCATTAACATATAGCTCCTGGTCAACACACACATGTACACTGTCAATCATCAACCTGGAAACTTCAAAATTAATATTCTCATAGCTGGTAATCATGGTTTGGACAGAGTTGGACCAAGTAGATCACTAGCTGTCTCTTTGGTTTCATAGATACACAGTTAGACTTTTGCAGTGATTGTTATTGAGAAAGTGTTGATTTTTATGGATAGCGGGAAGGAAGAAGCGGGTCAGTGGCCTGCCGGACCAGCAGCCCATGAAAAAAAATAGACTGTCATATGTATAGCTGAAAATGACATAAAAGCACTGATCTGAACCTTTGGCAGTGAGACTGCATTTCCTGATTGTGTTTCACAGGCAACATAAAGGGGGCAGAGGGGTAAAATCCTCTCCCTCCACCCCTACACATGCCCTTGTGTGAGCATTGTGGGCCTTTCTGAGGCAGTTTTGACCCCTAATGGATCAAAATCAAGTCTATAGTAAGACTAGGGGTATCCTGTTATACCTACATGTATGTATCCCCTTCCCATAACTTTTGCAGACCTGACAGGAACGCTTATATAAACTTATAATTATGGGTACAGAATGGATTCAAAATAAAGTATGACCTCTGCCTATATAAATGAATAAATACAGATACTTTCTTAAGGATTAAATGGGAATTAATAAGGATGAATAAATCTATATTTGATGATATTAGAAGGTTCTAATTTCCAAATGTTCACGTTGTTGTAGTGTTTGCTTGGCAAGATAAAGTCCATTATTCCTTGGATTCAATGGGATGCACTAACAGATAAAACCCCGACCACTTGATTCTGCTCTCAAGTTTTATCAGTGATAAACCTGTGTGTGTTTATTGTAATGCATTATGTCCTAAACAAAAAAGGTCACTATAGACAAGTAGTAATATCACTTATTTTGACAAGCAGTCAGACGTCATCCAATACATTTATTTAATGGCCAAACACTGACTGTTAATCCAGTTTCTGCATGCTTTTACAAGGAAGAAGGAAACTAAATAGAAACTATATTATAAGAAATGTAATGAATAATCCTATCGGTAATTGTTTTGTTTATATCTATAGACACTAATGAATGTTTTACATATATTGAGGACATAGATCATTTTAAAAGGAATAAAAACAATTGTTAATACCGTAACTGTTCTATATTATAAGTTAGCTAGACAGAATTTATTTATACAGCAGGAATATTTTAAATCACCAACCAAGCATAGTAGTAGAACATCATCCCGTCCCCAGGTCAAGGTCACCGTGACCCGATCATGCCCAAGCCCTTGTCCATTCTATTGCTCTTACAGATTCGTAGTCAAACTTATGATGCTTCAGATCCACTGCCACAGTCCCAGCAAGGTCATATCGGTCAGCCCTTTCGGATGACAATTCTAGTTCATCTTGTATTATCTTTTCAGCTGAATGAATAAGGCTTTGCATTTTAGACCTCAACGCCGTGAAGCCCTGGCAGAGGCATGTCTAATGTTGAAATTCTGAAATTCATAATGCTGAAATTCATACTTCACATCATCTCTCTCTCCAAGTCTCTTTCCCAATATTTTTAACCCTCATTTCAGTTCAGTTCAAATTGTATTGAGAAAGGAAGTGATAAACAACCCCACCCAATTTGTGGTGTTTGATGACAAATTTTCCAGTCCTGCAATATTTATAACATGACCAAGTGAACCACAAAATCATAAAAGTTAAGTGGTTATAAATTGTGTTCAATCAGGTAGAGTGGCCATTTTGAAAACATTAGATTTGTTAAGTATAGTTTCATGTTGACAATCTATCATTATGAAGCAGTTTTTGCGATAAGAGGTTCAGGTCCGACATGAGACGAGGTTATGTTTGTGCATGCCAGTTGTTTCTTTTTTGGGCATAATGAATTGAATTATCAGTATTTGATAGCTTTGGCCCAGGTGATGCTTTGGTTCTCGTTTCTGACTTTACCTGCACAATTAATCATGGAATTGGTCTAACATTATTTTGATTGATGAAATGAAACTAATCTTATTCATTGTTTTTGGTGTGGCTGATTGAAGAAATTTATTTGTTGGTTTAGAGAGAGAGGAGAAAGGTACATAGGAAACTATAAACCATGCCCTACTCTTACTGTTGAATAGATACCCGGTAATGTAACGTCTTACTTAAGGACGAAGTAACGCAGTGGCACCATTGAGGCTTGAACCGTCGATTTCTGGACACGGAGTCAAACGTCTTGTTGAAAGTAACAAATTGAGTTCCAATTATATCTTTTTTTATATGGCCAATTAAATGGCCAATTAAATAAAATGGAAAGTTGAAACTCGTATAAAATAAGAACAAAAAAGTACTGTAAATGGTCGGTTAATTTAAGGGTATAGTTTTAAGTTGCCTTTGAAGAAGAACGGGAAAATGGCTACGAATGTTTTAGGTTTTTCTCCTGAGTGTTCATGTGTGTGTAGTGCTGGTTAAAAGACGGAGGAACTGTCATCCTTAGAACTACACTGACCCACTCATGAGAGTTCATATATAAAGCAGTACATGTCAATATAATTATAGTTTAGCCATCAGCTTCTTTTACATGGGCTTGATTTCTTTAATAGGTATTGATGATAATAAACAGATGATTATGATAAACAATTTCAACTAATTGTGATGAGAATAAATTATCTGTATAGTTTAATAGCTCATTGTTGTTATGGATTCTGAGTTTTTAAATTGTTGTTTACCAAACAATTCGATTACGGTCATTTAGAGCTGCTTCCTGGGGAGCGGATAGAGATCAGTGAAATAGAGACCCCCCCCCAAAAAAAAACAGTGGATAGCATGGTGGACTTGAAACTGGAGGACTCTGATTGGTGTGGCCCAGTGGATAGCACCCCGGACTTGAAACTGGAGGACTGATTGGTGTGGCCCAGTGGATAGCACGGTGGACTTGAAACTGTAGGCCCTGATTGGTGTGGCCCAGTGGATAGCACAGTGGACTTGAAACTGTAGGACCCTGATTGGTTGGCCCAGTGGATAGCACGGTGAACTTGAAACTGTAGGACCTTGATTGGTTGGCCCAGTGGATAGCACGGTGGACTTCAAACTGGAGGACCCTGATTGGTGTGACCCAGTGGATAGCACGGTGGACTTGAAACTGTAGGACCCTGATTGTCGTGACCCAGTGGACAGCACGGTGGACTTTAAACTGGAGGATCCTGATTGGTGTGGTCCAGTGGATAGCACGGTGGACTTGAAACTGTAGGACCCTGATTGGTGTGACCCAGTGGATAGCACCCGGATAGCACCCCCCCCCCAAACAGTGGATAGCATGGTGGACTTGAAACTGGAGGACTCTGATTGGTGTGGCCCAGTGGATAGCACAGTGGACTTGAAACTGTAGGACCCTGATTGGTTGGCCCAGTGGATAGCACGGTGAACTTGAAACTGTAGGACCTTGATTGGTTGGCCCAGTGGATAGCACGGTGGACTTGAAACTGGAGGACCCTGATTGGTGTGACCCAGTGGATAGCACGGTGGACTTGAAACTAGAGGATCCTGATTGGTGTGGTCCAGTGGATAGCACGGTGGACTTGAAACTGTAGGACCCTGATTGGTGTGACCCAGTGGACAGCACGGTGGACTTGAAACTGTAGGACCCTGATTGGTGTGACCCAGTGGATAGCACCGTGGACTTGAAACTGGAGGACCTGATTGGTGTGGTCCAGTGGATAGCACGGTGGACTTGAAACTGTAGGACCCTTATTGGTGTGACCCAGTGGACAGCCTGGTGGACTTGAAACTGTAGGACCCTGATTGGTGTGGTCCAGTGGATAGCACGGTGGACTTGAAACTGTAGGACCATGATTGGTGTGACCCAGTGGACAGCACGGTGGACTTGAAACTGTAGGACCCTTATTGGTGTGACCCAGTGGACAGCCTGGTGGACTTGAAACTGTAGGACCCTGATTGGTGTGGTCCAGTGGATAGCACGGTGGACTTGAAACTGTAGGACCCTGATTGGTGTGACCCAGTGGATAGCACGGTGGACTTGAAACTGTAGGACCCTGATTGGTGTGGTCCAGTGGATAGCACTGTGGACTTGAAACTGGAGGACCCTGATTGGTATGGTCCAGTGGATTGCACGGTGGACTTGAAACTGTAGGACCCTAATTGGTGTGACCCAGTGGATAGCACGGTGGACTTGAAACTGTAGGACCCTGATTGGTGTGGTCCAGTGGATAGCACGGTGGACTTGAAACTGTAGGACCCTGATTGGTGTGGCCCATTGGATAGCATGGTGGACTTGAAACTGTAGGACCCTGATTGGTGTAACCCAGTGGATAGCACGGTGGACTTGAAACTGTAGGACCCTGATTGGTGTGGCCCAGTGAATAGCATGGTGGACTTGAAACTGTAGGACCCTGATTGGTGTGGCCCAGTGGAAAGCCGGTGGACTTGAAACTGTAGGACACTGATTGGTGTGGCCCAGTGGATAGCACGGTGGACTTGAAACTGTAGGACCCTGATTGGTGTGGCCCAGTGGATAGCACGGTGGACTTGAAACTGTAGGACCCTGATTGGTGTGGCCCAGTGAATAGCATGGTGGACTTGAAACTGTAGGACCCTGATTGGTGTGGCCCAGTGAATAGCATGGTGGACATAAAACTGGAGGACCCTGATTGGTGTGACCCAGTGGATAGCACGGTAGACTTGAAACTGTAGGATCCTGATTGGTGTGACCCAGTGGATAGCACGGTGGACTTGAAACTGGAGGACCCTGATTGTCGTGACCCAGTGGACAGCACGGTGGACTTGAAACTGTAGGACCCTGATTCAAGCCACACTGGCACCACTGAGTTTTGTTACCGGTGTGTTCTTGGGCAAGGCAGTAACCTAGTCAGATGGGGATGTCAACTCATGTACCGAAGTCTGTCCGCCGCATACATTAAAGAACCAGTCACCATAGGAAACTATTTGTTACAAAGGGTGGGGCAGGTTTTCAGATTCCTGTGTATCATTCCCTTCTCTCTGGAGCAGCTCTTTAATTATAAACTAATTTGTTGGTGAGCCATTAAACAGCCTTCATGCTATTTGCTATAGACATACTGTATTTGAAGTTAGTTTTATGCAAAATCTGCTTAATCATTTGCTAATATATTCATGTTTTTGTTCCTTTGTGCCACTACAGGAAGCCTATTTTAAAAATCAATTATAAAAACTATCTGGCCCGTTTTAAGTTAAATGTGTCACACAAGCTATAGGGCGGTGAGAGCTTCTGTATGGCCATGTTTACCTAGCAATACAATCTTGTTTATTATTTCAATGCCAACCCTTAATCCATTTCTTAATGCAGTTTAAATTTGTTTATCTAACTTGGATTAACTGTTCGATTAATATTCCCTTTATCACAAATTTTACCTAGTTTTCGATATAGCTGTCAAATTTCTTGGGTTTATGTGTACATGTACGCAGATTTCATTGTTTTCTTTTCCTTACAAATTGCCATACAAGTTATGAGGGTAGTTAGTAAAATTAAGATTCTTCACATTCCTGGAGATTAAGGATTTTCTCTAGGTATTAAGGGCCATGTTGTAGGAGAGGATAATCCCAGGTCAAAGCTTGTGAAGCTAATTATCATTTTTACACTATTCATATTTCTGCATAATTGGGGTGACTTGTGACTAAAATATTTCACTGGTAATATAATATGTGTATATATAGGGCAGTCCATATTTTTGTCTGCCAAAGGGAAGCATATAGTAATTGCAGTCCGTCCATTCATTCGTCCGCCCGTCCGAAACAATCATGTCTCAGTCATAACTTTGAAGGAAATTTCATGAAACTTCACACAAATGTTAATCACATTGAGAAACTGTGTGCCATGCAAGAATCATGTCCTTACCACAAAGGTCAAGGTCACAAAGTCGCGGAGGTCTTAGGTCAAATGAACTTTGGGGTCATGTGTCCCTTACTGACCAGTGACATTTGCACATTAAATTTATTTGTAATATTATACTTTGAGAATATTATTTCTGCCTTTATTCTTGTTGATTAAATATTATAAATTGACTCTTCCAGTATTTCAACTTTAAATTGTATTTTTTGGACAGCCTTCAGAAAATAAAGCTGATCCTGGGCAGATTTATAAATTAATTGATCAAACTGTATCAGGTAGTTCCTCAGGTCAAGGTTGTTGTTGATGAAAGCTGTTTTAAATATGATAATACAGGTTTGGTAGATTGGCAGAAACTTAAATGCAATGCCCATTGCCATGTTGTATCATAATATAAACACACCCACGTTTTTTCTCCTCTATGAAAAATGATCTTTCGCACCATTGTATAATCGTGCCAGTGGTATAATCATATCTTCCCTCTTCAGAATATATGTTTTAAACAAATTATCAATCAATCTATCAGTAGCACTAAAAGCCTATTGAAAACGGGGATAAAGCAATCCTTTTATATGTTTTCGCTTTATTTGCAGTGTAATATAGGACAAGGGAACTTGGAGTGTGTTTATATATAGTATAATACTGTTCTTTACCTGTTTATTTTATATGAAGGTGTTTATTCAATGAAGAAGTACAAAAGATAGGAAATGTTCAAGTGGTATAAATTGGCCATGTCACATAATCTTAATATATTATACCATATTTCTCTTTTTCTGTAATGGATAATAAAGTAGACTGTCACCAAGCCAAGCTCACCCAAGCTAAGCTGTGGGCAAGACAAAAATGGGGAGACATAATTATGTGACCTTGACTTTAATATTAATAGTCATTAACTTTGTCAATCAATGTGTTGTATTTTTTGTGACTAGCTACTAAATCCACTAAATCCACTAAACTTCGGATTATTGGGTAGTAAAATAGCCAGAGTGGTTCCACAGATGACCTATTCTATCCTATTTCTAAGTTCAATCACATGAATCCGTGGTGTTTTGTAATGTTCTGTATTTGACCATTTCATAGCTGTGGCGTTCGCACTAACATCTGATATAAAAGTGTGATTAAAAAAAAAGAGTCAGTAACCTGGTTTGCCCCACCCTCCCTACCCCACCCCCAGGTCTCCACCCTCAGTCAGATATGCCATTAACCTGCATACATGCGTGATATTCCAGACTACTTTACACAAACAAGCGGCGGGACTGTACACATTAGGAACACACACACAAATTGTCCGCAACATATTATCTCTGAGCAGGTTAACCGACCATTGTTCCCAAGTACCCTCTAAATCGTATGCTCTAATTAAAGTACCAGCTTTTGTATGCCATTTGGAAATGAAAACCATTAAAGGAGATTACCATTAAGGTCAAAGACGTAAAATAAAATCTAGATGCTGGTATTCGTCTGCCCATGTTGATTCTATTTTGTAAGGTACCTTAGAAATTACCATAAAGCGCCAGGGTACTCTTGTAGGGTACCGTGTACAACCCATTCCACCCTATTACTAATGGATTAATTTTGTAAAGCATATATTAATGTTTTCTTTGAAACTAGCTATTACAGCAGTTGCTTATGTTTATATACACCTGTAGGTACGTATTACGTGTTGTGGCATTGTCCGTCCGTCTGTCTTTAACCTGACAACTGATTGCGGCTAATAACTTTTAAAGTATATGTTGTTCAACAATGAAACTTTGTAAATATCTTCAACATGATCCAATGAATACATCTGATAAAGGCCCATAGCTCTCATATTTTTTAAAATATTTTTCTTTGAAAAGGTTTAACCTGTAACTTAACCTCACAAACAAACAAGTATGTGCTCTGCTAGGAGTGCTCTTGTTTCTTTTCTAAAATTGTTTGTGTCACGTACGTTTTCTCTAAAATTGTTTGTTTGTGTCACGTACGATTTAATTCTGTGTCACTGTAGTATTTACAACTCCAGGTTGTGAACAGATGATTTTTTGTCCCTATTCTTTGTTCAGCTTATACTAGAGTAGATAGTGGGCCTGCTGTGGTGATAAAGATATTGTAATCTTACACCATTTTTAGCTCGACTATTCGAAGAATAAGAGAGCTTATGTAATCACCCCGGGGTCGGCGTCGGCGTCGGCGTTGGCGTCGGCGTCCCACATTCAGGTTTGCGTGTAAGCTGTGTTTACAAGTCTATATCTCTTACATTTCTTATCCTAGCACAACCAAATTTGGCCATGGGCTTCCTTATAGCATTATCTTAAGGACTGCATAAGCAATTTTGGTTCCTGTAACCCATGGGCTCCCATGGAACCCAAATTATGATAGCCCATAAAATGTGTCCCATTTCACATCAAATTTTGCGTGTAAGCTGTGTTTACAAGTCTATATCTCTTACATTTCTTACCCTAGCTCAACCAAATTTGGCCATTAGCTTCCTTATAGCATTATCTTAAGGGCTGCTTAAGTAATTTTGGTTCCTGTAACCCATGGGCTCCCATGGAACCCAAATTCTGATAGCCCTTAAAATGTGTCTTTTCACATCAAATTTTGTGTGTAAGCTGTGTTTATATCTCTTACATTTCTTGTCCTAGCTGAACTAAATTTTGGAATTGGTTTCCTTATAGTATGTTGTAAAGGGTTGGATAAGTAATTTTGTCTTTTGCAAAATCTGGGCTCCCATGGAACCCAAATTGTGATGGCCCATAAAATGTGCAATAAAGGCAGATCTAGGTTTGCATGTAAGCATGTATATATCTATAATTTTGGTTTGGGATTTGTTATAGCATTATGCATCTTATTACTTCACCCATATTGGGGCATGGGCTCCCTCCTCTCCCACCCCCTCCCCCCCCTCCCCCTCTACCCCGCCCCCACTTTTTTTTTTACATGTTGCAACCCCCCATCCCCCCCCCCCCCCCCCCCCCCCCCCCCCCCCCATCACACCACCCACCACACCCCACTCTTGATTTTATTTTTATTTTACATATTTCTGTGTTGCTTTTGTCAATTCTTACACATATATGTTGCAACCTTCCCCCCCCCCCCCACACCCGCCTCTCACCCCATCACCACACCCACCACACCCACCACACTTGAATTTTTTTTTTTTTTTTTTACATACGTCTGTGTTGTTTTAGTCAGTTCTTACACATATATGTTGCAACCCTCCCTGCACCCACCACCCCACCCCCACGCATCTCACCCCATCACCTCCCCACCCCCATCCCGCCCAAGACTTGAAACTTTTTTTTTTTTTACATATTTCTGTGTTGCTTTTGTCAGTTCTTATACATGTATGTTGCAAGCCTCCCCGCTCCCCAACCCCCTCCCCCCCACACCCCACTGCCTCTCATGCCATCACCCCATCCACCATGCCCCACATTTGATTTTTTTTTTTTTACATATTTCTTTGTTGTTTTAGTCAATTCTTACACACATAAACCTCCACAAACCCCCAACTGATTCCCGCCTCTCACCCCATCACCCCCACCCCCACCCCGCCCCAGACTTGAGACATTTTTTTTTGTTACAGATTTCTTTGTTGTTTTAGTCAATTTTTACACATATATGTTGCCCCATCCACCCCCCCCCAACCCCACCCCCTCCCCACCCCGCCACTTGATTTTTTTTTTTTACATATTTCTGTGTTGCTTTTATCAATTCTGACACTTATATGTTTTAACCCCCTCACCCCATTCCCCCATCCCGCCCCACACTTGGAACTTTTTTTTTTTTTTTTACATATTTCTTTGTTGTTTTAGCAATTCTTACACATATGTGTTGCCCCACCCCCTTCCAACCCACTCCCGCCTCTCCCCCCCACCCAACCCCAACTTGTAAATCTATTTTTTTTTTTTTTTTTTTTTTTTACATATTTCTGTGTTGTTTTAGTCAATTCTTACACATATATGTTGCAACCGTCTCCCCGCCTCTCACCCCCCCCCCACTCCCCCACCACTTGAAACTTTTTGTTTTTTTTACATATTTCTTTGTTGTTTTAGTCAATTCTTACACATATATGTTGCCCCCTCCCCCTCCCCCTGCCCCCAACCCACTCCCGCCTCTCCTCCAGCTCTCCCCCACACCCCACCCCCACTTGAAACTTTTTGTTTTTTTTACATATTTCTTTGTTGTTTTAGTCAATTCTTACACATATATGTTGCCCCCTCCCCCTCCCCCTGCCCCCAACCCACTCCCGCCTCTCCTCCAGCTCTCCCCCACACCCCACCCCCACTTGAAACTTTTTTTTTTTTTTACATATTTCTGTGTTACTTTTGTCAATTCTTACACATATATGTTGCCCCCTCCCCCCCCCCCCCCCCCCTAGCTCTCCCCCACCCCCCACCGCACTTGAAACTATTTTTTTTTTTTTTACATATTTCTGTGTTACTTTTGTCAATTCTTACACATATATGTTGCCCCCTCCCCCTCCCCCTGCCCCCAACCCACTCCCGCCTCTCCTCCAGCTCTCCCCCACACCCCACCCCCACTTGAAACTTTTTGTTTTTTTTACATATTTCTTTGTTGTTTTAGTCAATTCTTACACATATATGTTGCCCCCTCCCCCTCCCCCTGCCCCCAACCCACTCCCGCCTCTCCTCCAGCTCTCCCCCACACCCCACCCCCACTTGAAACTTTTTTTTTTTTTTACATATTTCTGTGTTACTTTTGTCAATTCTTACACATATATGTTGCCCCCTCCCCCCCCCCCCCCCCCCTAGCTCTCCCCCACCCCCCACCGCACTTGAAACTATTTTTTTTTTTTTTACATATTTCTGTGTTACTTTTGTCAATTCTTACACATATATGTTGCCCCCCCCCCATCCCCCCCATCCCCCCCCCCCCCCCCTACACCACACTAGAACTTTTTTTTTTTTTTTTTTACATATTTCTTTGTTGTTTTAGTCCATTCTTACACATATATGTTGCCCCCCCCCTCCCCCCCCCCCCCCCCCCCCCTACACCACACTAGAACTTTTTTTTTTTTTTTTACATATTTCTTTGTTGTTTTAGTCCATTCTTACACATATATGTTGCACCCTCTCCCCCCTGCCCCCAACTCACTCCCGCCTCTCCCCTCACCCCCTGCCTCTCACCCCACCCCACTTGAATTATTATTATTATTTTTTACATATTTCTTTGTTGTTTTAGTCAATTCTTACACTTGTTGCCCTCCCCACCCCACACCTCTACCACATCCCACTCAAACTCGATTTTAAAAATAAAAATTTCTTCATATTTTTGTGTTGTTTTGGTGAATTATTACATAGCTTCTTACACATATATGTTGCTCTCACCACCCCCACTCCCCCCACCATCCACCCCGCCTCTCTCCCACCCCCACCCCGCACCCCACTCAAAACTCGATATTTTTTTTTTTTTTTTTTTTTTACATTTTTCTGTGTAGTTCTGGTCAATTCTTACACATAGTTATGTTGTGCTCCCAACCCCACCCCACATTGTTGTAGCCTTGTTTTCTGATGGTATATACTAGCTATAAATTTATTATTCTCCGAAAAATCGAATAGTCGAGCTGCGCTGTTCTCCGACAGCTCTTGTAATTTACATAGCCTCTCTTTGACTAGACAATTTACATAGCCTCTCTTTGAATAGACGCTGGCTGCGCTAAACTTTTGGGGTCAAATAGATTTTGGGGCTCAATGAGGGAGGATTTTTTATTTCAAAATATAAAAGCAGAAAATGTAAACAAATTCAAGAATTATCCAAGTGTTAATTTAATAAAAACTGTTTTAAAAGAGCGAACGCGGAAAGGGTTTAAATAATAATAATAATTACAGTAATATAATATATAGAGAATATTATGTCAGTGCCTTTTACTATCAAGTTTATTCGGCGAGGCTCAGAAAACGAACAATGGCTCGGCCGAGCCTAATAAACTTAATAGTAAAAGGCACTGACATAATATTCTATTTATCATGTAGATTATCCATATTTTCTGTATGAATTACTATTATTACCTATTTCTCAGAAAACGAAGAATGGCGAGGCTCTGTGGAGCCATTCTTCGTTTTCTTGCCGAGCCTAATAAACTTGATAGTAAAAGGCTCTGACATAATATTCTATTTATCATGTAGATTATCCATATTTTCTGTATGAATTACTATTATTACCTATTTCTCAGAATGGTACGCTTATCGAGGACGTCGCCATGTTGTTGTTTTTTGTTTGTTTTATGACGTTAGTCAACGTTACGTGCATGACGTCAGATAACGTTACGAACAATAAATGCCGAGGGATTCCGCATTGATTGGCTCTATTGGTCAGTGCCTAATTAAAGCAAAATTTAATAGGTCACCCCTTTATTAGGCAGAAAAGTGCATATCTGCATGATAAAAGACTTTATTAGAAGGTACATTAATTAATATATAAACTTAACACATCACTAATCTTCCTTGCTGCCTTAAAGTATTTTCCTAAAAATATATAATTTATTTTCAGCCAAAACAATTAATTACATATCAAAAGCATGAGGAAAAAACAACAGAAACTTTTGTATTAACAACTTTATTTCATGTTTGATTGCATATTTAGTTTCAGCA
Organism: Cyrtodaria siliqua; assembly: GCA_037043455.1. Classification (NCBI taxonomy): domain Eukaryota; kingdom Metazoa; phylum Mollusca; class Bivalvia; order Adapedonta; family Hiatellidae; genus Cyrtodaria; species Cyrtodaria siliqua. The sequence goes on along the minus strand of JAWPHD010020097.1, from coordinate 9,998 downwards.
TTTCCAAAGACAATTATGTCGTTCATTCAACTTAACGATCCTAAAACGATATTTGCAGTTTTAAGCTACTGAGGATATTTGCTTGTTTTGAGTGAATATAGGATTTATTTTCATCGAGAAGTGAGAAAACTTACATTTTGCTTTAGCACGAGTGAAAATATTTGAGTTTTGTCATTTCAAGATGAATGTAAATCTTATATTCACGACAAACCAACAAATATTCTATTTACTATATACTCACAACCTTGAAATTTATGCAGAAAAAATATAATGTGCCAAAACAATGACATCAACAACGTTAACAACGTCGACAGTTGCTTGACTAATTTTCAGTGAAAATATGTTATGTTTTCACATGTGAAATATAAACAATCAAAATATAATGTTTTATTTTAATCATAAAATCCACTATTTCACTGGACAGTATATAATAAATATCAATATATAATGCGCTTGGCAATTTTTAGCTCTACTGGCCGAAGGCCAGAAGAGCTTATGGGATGCCGAGTTGTCCCTCGTACGTCCGTCGTCCGTCCGTCCGTCGTTAACTTTTGTCTCGTTAAGACGATAGGGCCTACATTTTTCGAAAACCAGCCAAATCGGACAAGTAACAGCGGAGTTATGGCCCTTGAGTTAGTTAAAAATGCTATATTGCTATATTTTGTCTCGTTAAGACGATAGGGCCTTTATTTCTCATCCGATCTTTACCAAACTTTAACAGGTTGTTAATGTCTATGAAAGCTTTTCAAGTTCGAAAAACATTCATATCGGACCAGTAACAGCGGAGTTATGGCCCTTGATTTAGTTAAACATGCTATATTGCTATATTTTGCCTCGTTAAGACGATAGGGCCTTCATTTTTTATCCTATCTTTACCAAACTTTACCACATTGTTAATATCAATGAAAGCTTGGACAGGCTCGAAAAGCAGCCATATCGGATTAGTAAAAGCGGAGTTATGGCCTTTATTTAGTTAAAAATGCTATATTTTGCCTCGTTAAGACGATAGGGGCTTCATTGTTCATCCGATCTTTACCAAACTTTATCATATTGTTAATGTCTATGAAAGCTTGGTCAAGTTCGAAAAACATTCATATCGGACCAGTAACAGCGGAGTTATGGCCCTTGATTTAGTTCAAAATGATATATTTTGCCTCGTCATACGATAGGGCCTTCATTTTGCATCTGATCTTTGCTAAACTTTAGCACATTTTATGACTTTCTTTTTTACCTTATTAATTTTATTTATTTTTAAATTTTCTTCTTTTTTTTATTTTTATTTTTATTTATTTACTTTTTTTTTACTTTTATTTTTTTTGATTTTATTTTTTAATTATTATTATTATTTTTTTTTTTTTTTATTCATTTTTTTTATTTTAATATTTATTGATTGATTTATTTTCTTAATTTTTTTTTTATTTTTAAATTTTTCTTTTAATTTTTAATTTTAATTGATTTAATGGATTTAATTTATTTTATTGATTATTATTTTTTTTTTTTTTTAATTTTTTTTTTTTTTTTTTTTAGCTCTATGTTGACCAGTCGGACCAGTAACAGAGGAGTTATGGCTCTTGATTTAGTTAAACATGCTATATTTTGCCTCGTTTATACGGAAGGGCCTTCATTTTTCATCTGATCTTTACCAAACTTTACCAGAGATCAGCAGAGCTTATGCCGTGGTACGGCGTCCGTCGTCCGTCTGTCCGTCCGTCTGTCCGTCCGTCCGTTAACTTTTTTTTTGTAGCGACTACTCCTCTGAAACTACTGAATAGATTTACATGAAACTTTACAGAAATGTTGCCCATGAAGTCTAGTTGATCCTAGCAAAAATTCATGTAGATGTGAAATCCAAGATGGCCGCCAAATCTAAAAATAGGTTTTAAAAAACAAGTTTGTAGCGACTACTTCTTGAAAACTCTAAGGGATATTGCTATGGGACTTTTTCTAAAATGATCAGCATGACATGATGTTGGTCCTTGTCGAAAATCGTTTTGATTCGACGTTAAACATGGCTGCCAGCGGCCATCTTTGTTTACATAGAGTTATATAATGAAAACTTGTAGCGACTACTTCTCTGAAACTGCTTGACGGATTTTCATGAAACTTCACAGGAATGTTGCTCTTGATGTCTAATTGATCCTAGCAAAATTTCAGGTCGGCCGGAAATTCAAGATGGTCGCCACGGCTAAAAATAGATTTTTAAAAAATAAGTTTGTAGCGACTACTTCTTGAAAACTATAAGAGATATTGATATGGGACTTTTTCTAAAATGATCAGCATGACATGATGTTGGTCCTTGTCGAAAATCGTTTTGATTCGACGTTAAACATGGCTGCCAGTGGCCATCTTTGTTTACATAGAGTTATATAATGAAAACTTGTAGCGACTACTCCTCTGAAACTACTTGGCGGATTTTTATGAAACTTCACAGGAATGTTGTTCTTGATGTCTAATTGATCCTAGCAAAATTTCAGGTTGGCCGGAAATTCAAGATGGCCGCCACGGCTAAAAATAGATTTAAAAAAAATAAGTTTGTAGCGACTACTTCTTGAAAACTATAAGAGATATTGATTTGGGACTTTTTCTAAAATTATCAGCATGACATGATGGTTATCCGAGTCGAACATTATTTTGATTCAACGTTAAACGTGGCTGCCAGTGGCCATCTTTGTTTACATAGAGTTATATAATGATAACTTGTAGCGACTACTCCTCTGACAATACTTGACGGATTTTCATAAAACTTCACAGGAATGTTGCTCTTGATGTCTAATTGATCCTTGCAAAATGTCAGGTCGGCCGGAAATTCAAGATGGCCGCCATGGCTAAAAATAGATTTTCAAAATACAAGTTTGTAGCGACTACTTCTTGAAAACTATAAGTGATATTGATATGGGACTTTTTCTAAAATGATCAGCATGACATGATGGTTATTCAAGTCGAACATTATTTTGATTCGACGTTAAACATGGCTGCCAGTGGCCATGTATGTTTACATAAGAGTTATATAATGATAACTTGTAGCGACTACTCCTCTGAAACTACTTGACGGATTTTCATGAAACTTCACAGGAATGTTGCTCTTGATGTCTAATTGATCTTAGCAAAATTTCAGGTCGGCCGGAAATTCAAGATGGCCACCATGGCTAAAAATAGATTTTTAAAAAATAAGTTTGTAGCGACTACTTCTTGAAAACTATAAGAGATATTGATATGGGACTTTTTCTAAAATGATCAGCATGACATGATGGTTATCCGCGTCGAACATTATTTTGATTCAATGTTAAACATGGCTGTCAGTGGCCATCTTTGTTAACATAGAGTTATATAATGAAAACTTGTAGCGACTACTCCTCTGAAACTGCTTGACGGATTTTCATGAAACTTCACAGGAATGTTGCTCTTGATGTCTAATTGATCCTAGCAAAATTTCAGGTCGGCCGGAAATTCAAGATGGTCGCCACGGCTAAAAATAGATTTTTAAAAAATAAGTTTGTAGCGACTACTTCTTGAAAACTATAAGAGATATTGATATGGGACATTTTCTAAAATGATCAGCATGACATGATGTTGGTCCTTGTCGAAAATCGTTTTGATTCGACGTTAAACATGGCTGCCAGTGGCCATCTTTGTTTACATAGAGTTATATAATGAAAACTTGTAGCGACTACTCCTCTGAAACTACTTGGCGGATTTTTATGAAACTTCACAGGAATGTTGCTCTTGATGTCTAATTGATCCTAGCAAAATTTCAGGTTGGCCGGAAATTCAAGATGGCCGCCACGGCTAAAAATAGATTTTTAAAAAATAAGTTTGTAACGACTACTTCTTGAAAACTATAAGAGATATTGATATGGGACTTTTTCTAAAATTATCAGCATGACATGATGGTTATCCGAGTCTAACATTATTTTGATTCAACGTTAAACGTGGCTGCCAGTGGCCATCTTTGTGTACATAGAGTTATATAATGATAACTTGTAGCGACTACTCCTCTGAAAATACTTGACGGATTTTCATAAAACTTCACACGAATGTTGCTCTTGATGTCTAATTGATCCTTGCAAAATGTCAGGTCGGCCGGAAATTCAAGATGGCCGCCATGGCTAAAAATAGATTTTCAAAATACAAGTTTGTAGCGACTACTTCTTGAAAACTATAAGTGATATTGATATGGGACTTTTTCTAAAATGATCAGCATGACATGATGGTTATTCAAGTCGAACATTATTTTGATTCGACGTTAAACATGGCTGCCAGTGGCCATGTATGTTTACATAAGAGTTATATAATGATAACTTGTAGCGACTACTCCTCTGAAACTACTTGACGGATTTTCATGAAACTTCACAGGAATGTTGCTCTTGATGTCTAATTGATCTTAGCAAAATTTCAGGTCGGCCGGAAATTCAAGATGGCCACCATGGCTAAAAATAGATTTTTAAAAAATAAGTTTGTAGCGACTACTTCTTGAAAACTATAAGAGATATTGATATGGGACTTTTTCTAAAATGATCAGCATGACATGATGGTTATCCGAGTCGAACATTATTTTGATTCAATGTTAAACATGGCTGTCAGTGGCCATCTTTGTTTACATAGAGTTATATAATGAAAACTTGTAGCGACTACTCCTCTGAAACTACTTGACGGATTTTCATGAAACGTCACAGGAATGTTGCTCTTGATGTCTAATTGATCCTAGCAAAATTTCAGGTCGGCCGGAAATTCAAGATGGCCACCACGGCTAAAAATAGATTTTCAAAAAACCAGTTTGTAGCGACTACTTCCTGAAATCAAAATCAATCAGTAGAGCTTCAAGGTCATTGACCTCTTGTTTTTTAACTGATTGGATGATTTCTTCACTTTTAAAATGATATATATATCAGGTTTTGGATGACCTATTGTCAGAAATCCTGCAATCTAATTAGGTTGATTTCTCCCAAATTATAATTATATAATATATAAGGTTTACGACAGGGCGTAAACATTTTGTTTCTGATTTACTTGTCCTGGTGTAATATTTGAATGGTCAAATTGATAAATTGTAAAATAATTTATCTGAGTTTCTACTCGTCCTGCATCAGTAAGCACTTGTCATGGCGAGCGGACGAGCGAAAGTTTTGTGTTCTGTTTTACGATATAACTCTCACAACCGAGTTTTGTACTAAAATGGAGTTTTGAAGATTTACCTAGTTACTTAGGTTTATAATCTCCTGAATATAGCAGTAATTTTCATTACCGGTATTTATAGACAATCTAGGTTTACGCCAACAATTTCTGAAGGCATGTCTCATTTTATACATGAACAAGAGGCCCAAGAGGGCCTGTGAACGCTCTACTGGCTGTTATAACATTGATGAATCGAGTCGTACTACATGGTGTCTAGAGTGTACACAAGGTTTTTCAAGTATTTGACCTAGTGACCTAGTTTTTGACCCCATGGGACCTATTTTCGAACTTGACCAAAATATAATTAAGACAACATTTCGACAAAGTTTCATCAAGATCGGGTCAGAAATATGGCCTCTAGAGTGTACTAGTGACCTAGTTTTTGACCCTGTGTGACCCTGTGTGACCCTGTGTGACCCATTTTCGAACTTTAGCAAGCTATAATTGAGACAAATATTCTGACAAAATTGCATCAAGATCGGGTCAAAAATATGGCCTCTAGAGTGTACACACGGTTTTTCCAAAGTTTGACCTAGTGACCTAGTTTTTAACACCATGTGACCCATTTTTGAACTAGACCAAGATATAATTAAGACAAACATTTTGACAAACAGTGTACACAAGGTTTTTCCAATATTTGACCTAGTGACCTAGTTTTTAACCCCATGTGACCCATTTTCAAACTTGACCAAGATATAATTAAGACAAACATTCTGACAAAGTTGCATCAAGCTCGGGTCAAAAAAATGGCCTCTAGAGTGTACACACGGTTTTTCCAAAGATTGACCTAGTGACCTAGTTTTTAACCCCATGTGACCCATTTTCAAACTTGACCAAGATATAATTAAGACAAACATTCTGACAAAGTTGCATCAAGCTCGGGTCAAAAATATGGCCTCTAGAGTGTACACAAGGTTTTTTCCAATATTTGACCTAGTGACCTAGTTTTTAACTTCATGTGACCCATTTCCGAACTTGATCAAGATATAATTAAGATAAACAATTTGACAAAATTTCATCAAGATTGGGTAACAAATATGACCTCTATAGTGTACACACGATTTTTCAAGTATTTGACCTAGTGACCCAGTTTTTGACCCCACATGACCCATTTTTGAACTTGACCGAGATTTCATTGAGACAAACATTCTGACAAAGTTTCATCAAGATCGGGTCAAAAATATGGCCTCTAGAGTGTACACACGGTTTTTCCAAAGTTTGACCTAGTGACCTAGTTTTTAACACCATGTGACCCATTTTTGAACTTGACTTAGATATAATTAAGACAAACATTTTGACAAAGTTTCATCAAGATTGGGTCAGAAATACGGCTTCTAGAATGTACACAAGGTTTTTCAAGTATTTGACCTAGTGACCTAGTTTTTAACCCCATGTGACCCATTTTCATACTTGACCAAGATATAATTAAGACAAACATTCTGACGAAGTTGCATCAAGCTCGGGTAAAAAATATGGCCTCTAGAGTGTACACAAGGTTTTTCCAATATTTGACCTAGTGACCTAGTTTTTGACCCCAGATGACCCATTTTCGAACTTGACCAAGATTTCGTTGAGACAAACAATTAAGATAAACATTCTGACAAAGTTGCATCAATCTCGGGTCAAAAATATGGCCTCTAGAGTGTTCACAAGGTTTTTCCAATATTTGACCTAGTGACCTAGTTTTTAATTTCATGTGACCCATTTTCGAACTTGATCAAGATATAATTAAGATAAACAATTTGACAAAGTTTCATCAAGATTGGGTAACAAATATGACCTCTAGAGTGTACACAAGTTTGTTCAAGTATTTAACCTAGTGACCTAGTTTTTGACCCCACATGACCCATTTTTGAACTTCACCGAGATATCATTAAGACAAACATTCTGACAAAGTTTCATCAAGATCAGGTCAAAAATATGGCCTCTAGAGTGTACACACGGTTTTTCCAAAGTTTGACCTAGTGACCTAGTTTTTAACAACATGTGACCCATTTTTTAACTTGACCAAGATATAATTAAGACAAACATTTTGACAAAGTTTCATTAAGATTGGGTCAGAAATACGGCTTCTAGAATGTACACAAGGTTTTTCAAGTATTTGACCTAATGACCTAGTTTTTAACCCCATGTGACCCATTTTCAAACTTGACCAAGATATAATTAAGACAAACATTCTGACCAAAGTTGGCATACAAGCTCGGGTCAAAAATATGACCTTTAGAGTGTACACAAAAGGGTTCTTTCCCCCAATATTGACCTAGTGACCTAGTTTTTGACCCCACATGACCCGAACATGACCGAGATTTCATTGAAACAAACATACTGACAATGTTTCATGATGATTGCATCAGAAATGTGGCCTCTAGAGTGTACACAAGCCAAAGTTAACGGACGGACGGACGACGGAAGACGGAAGACCGGAAGACGGACAACACACCATCCCATAAGCTCTGCTGGCCTTGGCCAGTAGAGCTAAAAAGATTCGTTCTCACATCATAAGACTTTAAACAGTTGATAACACCAGTGAACAGTTGATAAAAGTTGATATGCAGCTGTTTCTTTTCTTAAACTAATATTTTCTGTTATATATAAAGGGTATTTCTATCCAACAAATAAATTAAGGCATGTCCCTCAAGTAATTTTTCACACAGTAAGCGCACTGGCATGTGACATGCCCTATAGCCCTAAGGGTAACTACAGCCCCAAGGGTAACTCTGCAATCTATTTTACAAAATGTTACAGTGTGTTCAGCTTGTTGCAATTAACTCTGCAAACAAACGTCATTTGTTCTGTACTGTTTATATGGGTATAACTCTTAAACTAATATACATAGTCCTAAATAGACAACTGATAGAATTGTTTATTGATCATATACACAATAGACCATGTGACATATATCATGGACCTGTGATCTCTGATCCTCGCTGACAGATTATCCCTTCTTGGTGTCAATAGACATTGTCTTCATGCTAACTTGTGGTCTCGGTGTCATAGGGACATTGTTCCATGCTAACTTGTGCCATATTTATGTCAGAGTTGGAATGAAGAAAATGCTGCACTGCTAGCAAAAATTAATATACATTAAAAAAATGTTATTATTCATTATACATACCATTTAAATATGGGGGTACTTGACATACTTGAATTGTTTATATAACTATAAATACAACAAAGCAAAATATTGTGAGATTCTACAGGTATTTATCGTCATAAAACCCCATACAAGTTGATGATACAGCCTGAACGTTGCTCTGTGATCTTAGTTTACCTCGACTATATTATGATAAATACATTGTTCAGAACAAATGTTTTTTTTTTGTTTCTTTTTCATAGAAAGTTTTAGGGTCAGCCCCTTAAAAATAGGGTCAGTCCGGCCACCGGAAACAACAGGTATTTTTTTGTTTGGCCTAAATATCATATAATACACTAGTGTAATAAATTGCAAAAGAAGGCTAAATCTTCATTTCTGTAACTGTTAGAAATAACTTATTTTTGACAGTTACAGAAATGATTAACAACAGTTACAGAAATGATTAACGATTTACGGAAATCAACAATGCATTTCAATTGCTTGTTGTGGTAATGGAGAAGACCAAAGCTAGCCTAAATATTATTTTGTCGTAAAACAACGATATACGCAGCTACAATAATACATGTATGTTATATGTCACTGATGTTATGTGGCTTTTTTTTTGGGCTATTGTGATGAATCAAATTTTAGCATTAATGCGGCTGCCTATTTAATATGAATTTATAAACCACGTTGGATAAAATTAATATCTTATTGCACAGCCTCTCATCATATAATTTTATCAAACTCTTATTAAATTTAATATTATTACACATATGCTCATGTAAGATCTACTTAATGATATAATTTATGTAGTATTTATTTGCATTTTTGTAGCAATCATCGCCATGTAAATATATATACCAATGAGTTATATAAGCTTGTGTACAAATACATTACCCGTGCATACATTCAATAACAACTCAATGAGGGGTCAGCGTCAGACTCATAACTACTCTTGAAGTTAAAGTATAACATTTGATGGTACTATATTGTTGCAACTGTATTGTTTCTTCGTTTCAGATGTGACCTCATTACAATAAGTGTCTTCCAAGTCGGCAGAAAAAGCAATATTGGGGAACAACCCATTTACGCTGGAAGTGTACAAACACACTCCAAAACGATAACTTACTTTCCATTGAGTTAAGAAGATTAAGAAGTAGTGAAGCATTGTTTACCACACTTGTGACTTATCAGAATCCATTTTTTAATTAAATGCAAGATACCAGGACCAACCCCTGATATCAAGAACTGACAGCCACAAGTCCAAAATTGGCATCACCAAAAGCAGCTTTAACATTTAATGTTATACAGTGTGAAGTATGAGCTACTTACCAGTGGTATGTTTGTATATACAGATGGAATAAACAAAAATGCTACAGGAAATGTTAACATTTGTTGGTTAAAGGTAATTATATTAATTGTATATTACTTTATTTATTTTGTTGTATGTCTTAATCAAACTTAATGTCAATCACATACAAATGGCCTAGCCTAACAAATGTGAGTGTCATTTTTGCAATGTCAAATGTGTTTCTAGATTGTTTTTCAATCACAAATTAAGTGATAATGTACTTTATTTATATTATATACCTGTAAATAATGTATACCTAGTATATTCATTTTCAATTTCATTCATACTATCCATGTCACTGGGTCCTCATTTTTTTTTTTATTTAAAATTGAGCACGTCATTTCCTGCATTTTGGGCTATTTTGAATGCCTTTTAAATCACACTATAAAGTGCAATTTT
>JAWPHD010020096.1:0-33135 GCA_037043455.1 Cyrtodaria siliqua | reverse complement strand
GTGTTCAGCAGATGAAACCGGGGTTCATAAGTGGCTAAGTGACACTATCCGGATATACCAGGACATGATTTATATTTGAACTTCTGTTATCTAAAGACGTAGGATGCTGTTGTTTCCTCATTACGTCATTCCTCATTCAGCTTACGTAAACTAATAAACTATATGAACTTTGACACGTGTGTGTTGAAATAAGTAGCACGTGTAACAACACAACACACACTTGTCAAAGTTCGTATAGTTTATTACGTTGAATAGCAAAGTGATCGTATAGTTTTATTAAACAAGTACTTGTTGCTGTAAGCAAGTTCAGTTCAAAACATAAAATTAATCAGTTACTTCTGCAACAGAGTCAGATTCAATTACTTTCTAACTCTAACAACAATCTTGTTGCCGTAAACACCAGCAAAGTTCGTAACACCGAACCGTTCTTTATCGAACCAAGATCCTAACCGACAGCCCCATCTGCCTACCGTAACTGCTGTGTCTCTGCCGCTTTATGCAGGCCAATATATACTAACAGCACGCCTACTGTAGTACAGGAATTTTGTCAGAACCCCTACTGTAGTACAGGAATTCTGTTTCTGCAGGATATCGAATCTAAGTCTAGTATCACTAATATGATGATTCAGGGTTCTCAATAGACTTTAAAAGTGAAGAGTCATATGACCATTGACTCAAAAATCACAAGGGTCAAAATTGAAATGTCAAAAGTTAAATATAAATCAAACAAATCGAAGCGTCGTTTTATCCTTTAATAACTTTAATTTTTAGTGAATTCTGTAAATATTTTATTGCAAAGAAAGGAGTTCAAGGATATGCATTTGAATTTAAAAACTACTATTCCATTTTACAATAATGTGTCCTGATGTGTCATTATGTCAAAGATTCAAAGTTATGTAAGGATGTTTAATAAATTGGGGTCCACATTTGTTAATATACTCAGCAAAAATAAAAAGTATCCACTTTGTTTTCCTGCAATATCTGAAAATGTAAGAAAGAACTAACAACTGTAGCATGATTTTCAGATTATAAAGTGGTCAAAGTTTGATTGGTCAGCTGAATAGATAAAGTATAAAGCCGCCATACCCACAGAAGTCCGATGAATGGATGGTAGATCTTACCTAATAAGTGCATTTTCTTTATTTTTCAGACAAGTTGCTGCCATTTTCACAAAGTGCATGGTTACGGTATACAACTAATGGAGCCAAGTGATGACAAATAATTTCAATGGATTATCTTGAACTACATCTACATGAAGAATGACATGATGCTTATTACTCAAAATCCCTGGATCATCGGGTTTCCACCTGCATAAATATCACTTTCATCCGTACCATTGAGAGTGATGTGAAAGAAAGTATAGTTGCTTGTTTCGTACTCAAAGTCAATAATAAACAACATCCATTGAGAAGTTGAAGAAATACATATTTTTATTGAACATAACGATAACCATACATAACCAAGCATACATGTCGATGATGAGCTATGTTTAAAAAAAAAAGTTCTCAATTGAAAGATTGAAAAAAGGAGCGTACGTGTGACAAGTATTGAGTAGAAAAGGTTTAAATGCATTTAGTTGACCTTGGTGTACATAAATAGTATTAAAAATACTTATAAAATGAATGTTTTACTGTATTTTTTCCGAATTTGTATTTAACAATCACGCTAAAATTTCCAGTTGTGATGGTATGTGTTATGTTCCCAAGGAATAGAAAGAAAACATTGTCTGGCGTCCGGCACACTTTAAAGGGACACACGGCAATCTTGATTGTTTTAAAACTCGCGGCGTCCAGTAAGTTTTTCTACATAACTTGCATTTGTTCAATCATTATTATCAGAGTTTTTTTCCTTATATACGTGGTACCGCAAAACAGTACCATTCCCAAATTGCTTTTGTGTGATAGTGAACTATTTCCAATTTAAGGCAAAATGACGCGAATTTTCCTAATTGAATGGGTACCGGTACCATTCCCAAAAGGGTGAAATAAATCACTGTAATTATAAGAATAATATTAAGCAAATTGTCTTTGAATATTTCTGTCCTGATGATAGTATAGTAGGAGGCTAAAGGAAATCCTAGCGCTAGCCTAGTGTACCAATAATATATTTAAACCTATGGTAGAATAACGAAGACAAAATAAAAACACAAAATTGTATTCAATGTATGCAAGCATGATTATACTGGATTATAAATCGAGAGTAATACTTGATAAAAACTTCCAAGATTGTCATGTGTCCCTTTAACCTAGAACCTAACTTTGAAAAGCATGTTTCATCATCTATCTTGCATGAACTATTTATCATAATTCACTAGTGTAATAAATTTGCAAATGAAGGCCAAAATGGTCTTATCCATTCTGCTTGGTTTGCAATTGGAATTGCCGCGTCGATTTCTGTTGCCATTAAACATGACGACATGATTATATATATATATTATATATGTGGAGAACATTTTGTACAAACCACTTACTAGCGAATTCGAACCCGCACCTAGGACACCAACTTCGACACAGCGCAAATATATATATATATATACTTAGGCCACTACATTAATAAATTTATCCAGTTCTTGTCAAGTTATTTTGTTCAGTACTACTGACATGTCCAATAACTCTGATTTCATTTGGCAGAGTTATGCCCCATTTCATAAACTTAACCTAGTCCATAACTTGTCAAAATATAGGCCTATGCTCATGAAACATTATACCTATCTTCCTTATCAGTTATTCAATGCAGAGTTGTACCCCTTCTTGTATCTCCTTGCGTAGCATGGCAGACGCTTAGAGATCACTTTGTCGTCCGGCACACATTAACAAGCAACCTAACATAGGTCATAACTTGAAAAATATTTGACCTATGTTTGTGAAACTTCACACACATCTTCATCTTTCCCCAGGAGATGTTGTTACACATGTCAAATAACTCTGACTTTCATTTTAGCATAGGTATGCCATTTTTCATAAAACGTTAACCTGCAATCTAACTTACCTCGTAACTTGGCAAAATACTGGCCTATGGTCATAACACGTTATACAGTTCTTCCTTATCAATTATCAATTACAGAGGCATGCCTCTTTTCATAAATTTAAAAATCTGCTCCATAATTCATGAAGGATTGCAACCTTTGTCTTCAAGCTTCTAAAGTTAGATTCATCTTTGCTGAAATACATGTCAGCATATGGCAGGCAAACAAGTGTTCCACGGAACACTCTTCTAGTAATAAACTTTGAGTAATTTAAAGATGAAAATGTTTGGTCTGGAAATTTCGACCACTCGGCTTTTTATCATTAAAATTAAATCATTGCTTCTTGCTCCTGCTATTTAAAAGCTTCACATCTGAAAAAATTGTAGGAAATATTTTATTTATTGTGTATTAATTTGTCTTAAATGGACACATGATATGACCAGTTGAAATGTGTTTTAGTTATAAAATGTAAGTTTCAAACTATGCTGCGTTTAAATTATAACCCAATGATTTGATTAAAAGAAATTCCTGATTCTTAAAATAATGTGTGTCATCGCTAACCGGCCGAATCCGATTTTATGTTGGAAAAAAGTCTTCAAAATGATACTAAGTCTAGGGTTATTACCCTCGCGAGCCTATCTACCCTATATACTATACATGCAGGGTTCTGCCCATCCCTTTATTGGTTACTGGTTGGTACTAATAGAGTTTCATAAAATATGGTGGTAGGTGTCATTGGCGTAGCTCTGCGTAAGAATGGAGGAGATATTGGGTGGTATTTTCAGGTACATGTGTGTATACTTACCTTTATCTACTGTTTTATAACTCTCTGAATATACGTCAAACGATGAACGTGAAGTTGGCAGTAGCAGTAGCAGCAGTAGCAGTAACTACTGCAACTGCTACTGCTACTGCTGTTACTGCCAGCAGTAGCAGCAGTAGCAGTAGTTACTGCCAGCAGTAGCAGCAGTAGCAGTAGTTACTGCCAGCAGTAGCAGCAGTAGCAGTAGTTACTGCCAGCAGTAGCAGCAGTAGCAGTAGTTACTGCTAGCAGTAGAGCACCATCTCAGTAGGTATATTCATCGCAAGTGTTTTTCTTTGCGCATTATGTTGTTTCTACTTTCACACCATCATATTTAGCAGACAACCCCTTTCGATTTCGCATATTTCGCAACAATCATATGTTTCCTACTGCTATTGCTACTGCTACTGCTAACTACTGCCAGCAGTAGCAGCAGTAGCAGTAGCTACTGCCAGCAGTAGCAGGGGCTACTGCCAGCAGCAGTAGAGTCAATAGTCATCTTAATTACGACGATATATGATCATCGATGTATGATATTTCTTTGCGCAAATATGTTGTTTCTACTTTCCCACTATCATGTTTAGCAGGCCACCACTTTCGCATCTTTCGCAACAATCATATGTCTGCTTCTGCTATTGCTACTGCTACTGCTACTGCTAACTACTGCCAGCAGTAGCAGCAGTAGCAGTAGCTACTGCCAGCAGTAGCAGCAGAGAGTCATTATCATCTTAATTACGACGATATATGATCATCGTTTTTTTTTGCGCAAGTATGTTGTTTCTACTTTCCCACAATCATGTTTAACAGACAACCCCTTTCGCTACTGCTATTGCTACTGCTACTGCTACTGCTGTATGATTTAAAGTTCGAAAGTAGTAAAACACGTATGGTCGTCGGATAACGAGTGTTGCCGGCGGGCAGATCAACATCATAGACACGCTGGCGCAGCGTTTTTTAAAAGCCTTTTGGTAGTGCTACTAAAATCACACCATTTCAGACCATTTATCACAATTTTGGTTCTACTGCTGTATGATTAAAAGTTCGAAGGTAGTCAAAAACACGTCTGGTAGTCGGGTTTCGGGTGTTGCCGGCGGGCAGATCAACCACATAGACACGCTGGCGCAGTGTTTTTTTTAAGCCTTTTGGTAGTGCTACTAAAACACACCAGTTGAGATTGTTTATCGCAGTTTTTGTTCTACTGCTGTAGTATTGAAGTCGAATAACGGTACATTTGAACGTGCGTTTTCTGTCGGATAACGAGTGTTGCCGGCGGGCAGATCAACATCATAGACATGCTGGCGCAGTGTTTTTTTAAAGACCTTTGGTAGTGCTACTAGAATCAACCTATTTGAAATTCTTTATCAACGTTTTAGTTCTACTGCTGTGTTACTGAAGTTTGCACTGAAATAGACTCGAAATGGCGTTTTTGTCGAGTTTCGGGTGTTGCCGGCGGGCAGATCAATATCACAGACACGCTGGCGCAGTGTTTTTTTAAAGCCTTTTGGTAGTGCTACTAAAATCACACCATTTCAGACCGTTTATCACAGTTTTGGTTCTACTGCTGTATGATTGAAAGTTCGAAAGTAGTCAAAAACACGTCTGGTCGTCGGATAACGAGTGTTGCCGGCGGGCAGATCAACATCATAGAAATGCTGTCGCAGTTTTTTATCAAAGCCTTTTGGTAGTGCTACTAAAATCACACCCTTTGAGATTGTTTATCGCAGTTTTTGATCTACTGCTGTAGTACTGAAGTCGAATAACGGTACAGTTGAACGTGCGTTTTCTGTCGGATAACGAGTGTTGCCGGCGGGCAGATCAACATCATAGACATGCTGGCGCAGTGTTTTTTTTAAAGACCTTTGGTAGTGCTACTAGAATCAACCTATTTGAAATTCTTTATCAACGTTTTCGTTCTACTGCTGTGTTACTGAAGTTTGCACTGAAATAGACTCGAAATGGCGTTTTTGTCGGGTTTCGGGTGTTGCCGGCGGGCAGATCAATATCACAGACACGCTGGCGCAGTGTTTTTTTTAAAGCCTTTTGGTAGTGCTACTAAAATCACACCATTTCAGACCGTTTATCACAGTTTTGGTTCTACTGCTGTATGATTGAAAGTTCGAAAGTAGTCAAAAACACATCTGGTCGTCGGATAACGAGTGTTGCCGGCGGGCAGATCAACATCATAGACACGCTGGCGCAGTTTTTTATCAAAGCCTTTTGGTAGTGCTACTAAAATCACACCATTTGAGATTGTTTATCGCAGTTTTTGTTCTACTGCTGTAGTACTGAAGTCGAATAACGGTACATTTGGAGGTGCGTTTTCTGTCGGATAACGAGTGTTGCCGGCGTGCAGGTCAACATCATAGACATGCTGGCGCAGTGTTTTTTTAAAGACCTTTGGTAGTGCTACTAGAATCAACCTATTTGAAATTCTTTATCAACGTTTTAGTTCTACTGCTGTGTTACTGATATTTGCACTGAAATAGACTCGAAATGGCGTTTTTGTCGGGTTTCGGGTGTTGCCGGCGGGCAGATCAATACCACAGACACGCTGGCGCAGTGTTTTTTTAAAGCCTTTTGGTAGTGCTACTAAAATCACACCATTTCAGACCGTTTATCACAGTTTTGGTTCTACTGCTGTATGATTGAAAGTTCGAAAGTAGTCAAAAACACGTCTGGTCGTCGGATAACGAGTGTTGCCGGCGGGCAGATCAACATCATAGACACGGTGGCGCAGTTTTTTATCAAAGCCTTTTGGTAGTGCTACTAAAATCACACCATTTGAGATTGTTTATCGCAGTTTTTGTTCTACTGCTGTAGTACTGAAGTCGAATAACGGTACATTTGGAGGTGCGTTTTCTGTCGGATAACGAGTGTTGCCGGCGTGCAGGTCAACATCATAGACATGCTGGCGCAGTGTTTTTTTTAAAGACCTTTGGTAGTGCTACTAGAATCAACCTATTTGAAATTCTTTATCAACGTTTTAGTTCTACTGCTGTGTTACTGATATTTGCACTGAAATAGACTCGAAATGGCGTTTTTGTCGGGTTTCGGGTGTTGCCGGCGGGCAGATCAATATCACAGACACGCTGGCGCAGTGTTTTTTAAAGCCTTTTGGTAGTGCTACTAAAATCACACCATTTGAGATTGTTTATCGCAGTATTTGTTCTACTGCTGTAGTAGTGAAGTCGAATAACGGTACAGTTGAACGTGCGTTTTCTGTCGGATAACGAGTGTTGCCGGCGGGCAGGTCAACATCATAGACATGCTGGCGCAGTGTTTTTTTAAAGACCTATGGTAGTGCTACTAGAATCAACCTATTTGAAATTATTTATCAACGTTTTAGTTGTACTGCTGTGTTACTGAAATTTGCACTGAATTAGACTCGAAATGGCGTTTTTGTCGGATTTCGGGTGTTGTCGGCAGGCAGATCAATATCATAGACACGCTGGCGCAGCATTTTTTTAAAGTCTTTTGGTAGTGCTACTAAAATCACACCATTTCAGACCGTTTATCACAGTTTTGGTTCTACTGCTGTATGATTGAAAGTTCGAAAGTAGTCAAAAATAGGTCTGGTCGTCGGATAACGAGAGTTGCCGGCGGGCAGATCAACATCATAGACACGCTGGCGCAGTTTTTTATAAAAGCCTTTTGGTAGTGCTACTATAATCACATCATTTGAGATTGCTTATCGCAGTTTTTGTTCTACTGCTGTAGTACTGAAGTCGAATAATGGTACATTTGAACGTGCGTTTTCTGTCGGATAACGAGTGTTGCCGGCGGGCAGATCAACCATATAGACACGCTGGCGCAGCGTTTTTTAAAAGCCTTTTGATGGTGCTACTAAAATCACACCATTTTAGACCGTTTATCAGAATTTTGGTTTTACTGCTGTATAATTGAAAATTCGAAAGTTGTCAAAAACACGTCTGGTCGTCGGGTTTCGGGTGTTGCCGGCGGGCAGATCAACCATTATAGACACGCTGGCGCAGTGTTTTTTTAAAGCCTTTTGGTAGTGCTACTAAAATCGCGCCATTTCAGACCGTTTATCACAATTCTGTTTCTACTGCTGTATGATTGAAAGTTCGAAAGTAGTAAAAACGTCTGCTCGTCGGATAACGAGTGTTAATAAATAAGAAAGTATTTGAAATGTTTTCAAGCGAAATAATAGAAACATCTTTTTTTCTTTCTTTCTAAGGTTTATAGTCCCCCCATATGGTAGAGGGACTATAAACCTTAGAAAGAAAGAAAAAAAATGTTTCTATTATTTCGCTTGAAAAGCTTGCAACCATCATATAGAATAAATCCAGAAAACACGGAGACAGTGTTAAAGTGTTTCATTTTTATTTTTTGAAAAGGAAGACTTAAAGTCTATTTCTGAGTTTATATAGTGCATGCTAAGTTTAACAATACATGTTACATGATAATTTCTTTTGTCAGTGTGTTGATATCATGAATATTCCTCGCATATAACCACTAGACAACACTTACAATACTCCATTTATGTTTTATTTAACATTTTTTAAATGGAATGAATGTATCTCAAGAAAATCATTAACACTCATTAGTGTATGTTTAACTGATGCATCAAATGACATTCAGTCACCACTTTAAAGAGCTTATACAGCTAACTTTCATTTAGAGTAAACACATATTACCATTTTATAATTTAAAGGGACATGCATCATTGTCAAATCAATAATGTATTAGAAGCTTTAACAGAATACCGACAGAATATAAACAGCTCCAAATTGTAGTGCCTTGTATTAATTTATATACAAGCAGATTGTAAGCCAATATGATACAAAATTAATAAATATATATGCAACTGTTCATACTAAACTATTTTAAAATTGTCGCGTGTCGAGTGTCCATTTAAATACAAATTGATTTAGTTTTACAAAAAAAAAATGGTTGAAAAAAAAATGAAAGGAAAAGAATGAAAAAATAAAATAAAATTAAATAATAAATAATAAAAAAGAAAAACCAAAACCTTCATAAAGTTCCACTATATTATTGTGCTGTTTAGGATAGCCGAGTGACTATAGGTAGATGCTTTTATCCTAATATCTTATAATTGTATGCACACTGTTACGGTTTGGTGGTTTTGCGGGTTATTAATAACAAAAACAAAAATACAATGAAAAAAGTTACAAAAAAAAAAATGGGACTCATAGAAAGCAGGGTCAACGTCCAGAGTCCTGGGTACAAGCATCAGATGTCATGAATTTACACCCTGAATTTATGTGCTGATTTATCATTGTTTATGCATGTAGCAGATGCTTTCATAACACACCACTTTTTCATTTTGCGCGTGTACTTACCTTAACAGATATCATGAAATATTATACTTATTCCTTTTTAGAAGTGTCTTACTTGTCCTTCGTGGTCATTTAGTTGTCCTTAGTGGTCACTTAGTGGTCCTTAGTGGTTCCTTTGTGGCCGTCCGCCTGCCGTTTGCGTTATTGTGCGAGCGTTTTTGTGCGCGAGTACTTCACTTCATCGATAAAATATCTATTTAATATCAATAAAATATATATTTAACAAACTAATTCCTTCTTAGTAATGTCTTAGTCGTCATTAGTGGTCATTTATTTGTCATTAGTGGTCCTTAGTCCTAATGACCATAATGTTACCATATATGGCATATTGTCAAAATATTGTCAAAATATATTTTAAAGCAAAGAAAATCACTGCAAATTGATTAAAAATAAATATACTACATCTGCAGTGATTTTCTTTGCTTTAAAAGACACTTTGTCAATATACCATATATGGTAAAAATGCGCGATGACGTCATCGTTTTAAGATGGCCACCTCCAGTTATGTTTCTTTGCAATTTTCAGTAGGTCATATCTCCTTTATTTTTCATTGCACATTGCATTTTGATCCTTCTTTCAGCTTTTTTCAAGTTTTTCAGAGCCGTTTAAAATAAACCTGTTTGAAAATAGCGCATCAATCCCTTTAAGCATGTGATATACAGAAACGTGATATATATAATATATTTTACATTTTAAAAGTGTAGTTATTGTAATATTTTTTAGAGGTCACTTGTAGGCACCGCAACATTTTTTTTCCCCCCAGTTGGAATTGTTTATTTGAGTCTCATCATTGTACAAATGTTAAAATGAAGAATGTTGAATGTGTGAATACAGTTATAAGTTCTGTGAACTGCACAAATGCCAGCATTCACGAGACTACTATAAATACGGCTCATTCATTTTGACATGGATATATAGAAAAAAGAAAGAAATGTACACATTAAAATGTTAGTATCTTGTGATGTTAACCTTAAAGGGAATGTAGCGCTACAACCAAACGATATTTATTACTGAGAATTGTGAAGAAAAAAAATGAAAAAGGTTGAAAGAATTATCAAAATCATGTAATAAACAAAGAAAATATGATCATTTGACGGTTCTGTTGAAATGGATATGGAAGCCGCCCTTTTGAGAGCTATGCCATCATAGTTCTAATTGACCATATATGGAATATTTATAAATATGATAATTTATTTATTTACATGAAAACAACAACAATACACATTACTATATGAAAATTAAAAATACTGAAGTGAAACAGTGCATCAAAGGGGATTTTTCATTCATTTGCAGTGATTGTCTATGCTTTAAATGATATTTATCTACATGACATATGGTTATTTGGAACTATGACGTCTTATTTCTTAAGAACTTTAAATGGTCATATCTTCTAGGTTTATGATCCGATTTTGATAATGGTTTCACCTTTTCCGAAGTTGTTCATAACTCTCAATTATCGTGAATGTTTAACTAAGTTTACCGTTAAAATTCAAGGTATATACAACTTTTAAAATACTGCATATTTTATGCACATTTATGCATGCATGCATATTGTTTCACTATATGTATCTTTCAAAATCAAATCTTGAATACTGTTGTAATATTACTCTAACAAAGATCTTTTTTAGTTTACTATAGAACCTTTAAAGGATAAAAACCGAGTCACTTTTATAACCTAGACTACTGAAATTAAGGTAAAATCTCAACATTTTGGCAGTAGAATATTATGAATAAGATAAACAAGCAAAGCAGCATTAATACATTGAATGATCTAGACTGAATAATCTACTTTTCAAATAATTCCGTAAGTATGCGGAGATTGATTAAGACAAATCCGTCAAATGCGGGTTCCAAAACAAATACTTACGAGATTGATTAAGACAAATCCGTCAAATGCGGGTCCCAAAACAACGTCACAACTGTCAGATGACGTCACAATATTGACGGCACGTCACGTTTGTTTTCGTAAGTTTGATGAGATTTCAGTAGAGGCTATGAAGTAAAAGTTTAACAATTAAGAAACCCTAAGGGAAGGAGCGCAGCGACTGACCGGGGTTTCTTAATTGTTAAAATTTCACTTCTTAGCCTCTAACTGACTAGCCTCGGTCACCCGGCCCGCTTCTGATTTCTTCGTTACGCTATTCTACACGGATCCAGAACCAAGTAAGACATATGCATGATACGGTCTAGCTGGCCGAGACTACTAACTGACTTAGTGTTTGCCCTACTTTTCCCCCCGCGCTTCTACGAAACCACGCGTATTAACACGTTCGCGCCAAAAACAAGGGCGTGCCATTTAGTAAGCGATTACTTAATGATTAAATGGTTATAATTGGTGATCGTTAGAAATTTACACCAATAAGTTCGCCATTTTTTAAAAATTCCTCACCGTCTGATTGGAGGAAAAAGTAGGGCAAAACAAAGCCGTACAATACAGGTCTCGAAGAGAGGTAAACATTGGGTTTTATTGTTTTTACGCCTCCTTTCGCTCGGCGTTCACATCATTATACCTCGGTCTTATTAGTGTATACAGTGCTTCGTTCTGTTGGTTCAATCCTCCATGGTGCCACTGAGTTCCGTCAGTGTGTTCTTTGATCTGCCCGCCGGCAACTCCCGAAACCCGACAAAAACGCCATTCCGAGTCTATTTCAGTGCAAACTTCAGTAACACAGCAGTATAACTAAAACGTTGATAAAGAATTTCAAATAGGTTGATTCTAGTAGCACCACCAAAGGTCTTTAAAAAACACTGCGCCAGCATGTCTATGATGTTGATCTGCCCGCCGGCAACACTCGTTATCCGACAGAAAACGCACGTTCAAATGTACCGTTGTTCGACTTCAGTACTACAGCAGTAGAACAAAAACTGCGATAAACAATCTCAAATGGTGTGATTTTAGTAGCACTACCAAAAGGCTTTATAAAAAACTGCGCCAGCGTGTCTATGATTTTGATCTGCCCGCCGGCAACACTCGTTATCCGACGACCAGACGTGTTTTTGACAACTTTCGAACTTTCAATCATAAAGCAGTAGAACCAAAACTGTGATAAATGGTCTGAAATGGTGTGATTTTAGTAGCACTACAAAAAGGCTTTAAAAAAACACTGCGCCAGCGTATCTATGGTATTGATCTGCCCGCCGGCAATACCGGAAACCCTAGAAAAACGCCATTTCGAGTCTATTTCAGTGCAAACTTCAATAACACAGCAGTAGAACTAAAACGTTGATAAAGAATTTCAAATAGGTTGATTCTAGTAGCACTACCAAAGGTCATTTAAAAAACACTGCGCCAGCATGTCTATGATGTTGACCTGCCCGCCGGCAACACTCGGTATCCGGCAGAAAACGCACGTTCAAATGTACCGTTATTCGACTTCAGTACTGCAGCAGTAGAACAAAAACTGCGATAAACTGTCTCAAATGGTGTGATTTTAGTAGCACTACCAAAAGGCTTTTATAAAAAACCGCGCCAGCGTGTCTATGTTGTTTATCTGCCCGTCGGCAACACTCGTTATCCGACGACCAGACGTGTTTTTGACTACTTTTGAACTTTCAATCATACAGCAGTAGAACCAAAACTGTGATAAACGGTCTGAAATGGTGTGATTTTAGTAGCACTACCAAAAGGCTTTAAAAAAACACTGCGCCAGCGTGTCTATGTATTGATCTGCCCGCCGGCAACACCCGAAACCCGACAAAAACGCCATTTCGAGTCTATTTTAGTGCAAATTTCAGTAACACAGCAGTAGCACTAAAACGTTGATAAAGAATTTCAAATAGGTTGATTTTAGTAGCACTACCAAATGTCTTTAAAAAAGCACGGCGCCAGCATGTTTATGACGTTGACCTGCCCGCCGGCAACACTCGTTATCCGACAGAAAACGCACGTTCAAATGTACCGTTATTCGACTTCAGTACTACAGCAGTAGAACAAAAACTGCGAGAAACACTTTCAAATGGTGTGATTTTAGTAGCACTACCAAAAGGCTTTTACAAAAAACTGCGCCAGCGTGTCTATGATGTTGATCTGCCCGTCGGCAACACTCGTTATCCGACGACCAGACGTGTTTTTGACTACTTTCGAACTTTCAATCATACAGCAGTAGAACCAAAACTGTGATAAACGGTCTGAAATGGTGTGATTTTAGTAGCACTACCAAAAGGCTTTTAAAAAACACTGCGCCAGCGTGTCTGTGATATTGATCTGCCCGCCGGCAACACCCGAAACCCGACAAAAACGCCATTTCGAGTCTATTTCAGTGCAAATTTCAGTAACACAGCAGTAGAACTAAAACGTTGATAAAGAATTTCAAATAGGTTGATTCTAGTAGCACTACCAAAGGTCTTTAAAAAAAACACTGCGCCAGCATGTCTATGATGTTGATCTGCACGCCGGCAACACTCGTTATCCGACAGAAAACGCACCTCCAAATGTACCGTTATTCGACTTCAGTACTACAGCAGTAGAACAAAAACTGCGATAAACAATCTCAAATGGTGTGATTTTAGTAGCACTACCAGAAGGCTTTGATAAAAAACTGCGCCAGCGTGTCTATGATGTTGATCTGCCCGCCGGCAACACTCGTTATCCGACGACCAGACGTGTTTTTGACTACTTTCGAACTTTCAATCATACAGCAGTAGAACCAAAACTGTGATAAACGGTCTGAAATGGTGTGATTTTAGTAGCACTACCAAAAGGCTTTAAAAAAAGACTGCGTCAGCGTGTCTGTGATATTGATCTGCCCGCCGGCAACACCCGAAACCCGACAAAAACGCCATTTCGAGTCTATTTCAGTGCAAACTTCAGTAACACAGCAGTAGAACTAAAACGTTGATAAAGAATTTTTCAAATAGGTTGATTCTAGAAGCACTACCAAAGGTCTTTAAAAAAACACTGCGCCAGCATGTCTATGATGTTGATCTGCCCGCCGGCAACACTCGTTATCCGACAGAAAACGCACGTTCAACTGTACCGTTATTCGACTTCACTACTACAGCAGTAGAACAAAAACTGCGATAAACAATCTCAAATGGTGTGATTTTAGTAGCACTACCAAAAGGCTTTGATAAAAAACTGCGCCAGCTTGTCTATGATGTTGATCTGCCCGCCGGCAACACTCGTTATCCGACGACCAGACGTGTTTTTGACTACTTTCGAACTTTCAATCATACAGCAGTAGAACCAAAACTGTGATAAACGGTCTGAAATGGTGTGATATTAGTAGCACTACCAAAAGGCTTTAAAAAAACACTGCGCCAGCGTGTCTGTGATATTGATCTGCCCGCCGGCAACACCCGAAACCCGACAAAAACGCCATTTCGAGTCTATTTCAGTGCAAACTTCAGTAACACAGCAGTAGAACTAAAACGTTGATAAAGAATTTCAAATAGGTTGATTCTAGTAGCACTACCAAAGGTCTTTAAAAAAACACTGCCCCAGCGTGTCTATGATGTTGATCTGCCCGCCGGCAACACTCGTTATCCGACGACCAGACGTGTTTTTGACTACTTTCGAACTTTCAATCATACAGCAGTAGAACCAAAACTGTGGTAAACTGTCTGAAATGGTGTGATTTTAGTAGCACTACCAAAAGGCTTTAAAAAAACACTGCGCCAGCATGTCTGTGATATTGATCTGCCCGCCGGCAACACCCGAAACCCGACAAAAACGCCATTTCGAGTCTACTGCTGTGCAAATTTCAGTAACACAGCAGTAGAACTAAAACGTTGATAAAGAATTTCAAATAGGTTGATTCTAGTAGCACTACCAAAGGTCTTTAAAAAACACTGCGCCAGCATGTCTATGATGTTGATCTGCCCGCCGGCAACACTCGTTATCCGACAGAAAACGCACCTCCAAATGTACCGTTATTCGACTTCAGTACTACAGCAGTAGAACAAAAACTGCGATAAACAATCTCAAATGGTGTGATTTTAGTAGCACACTACCAAAAGGCTTTGATAAAAAAAACTGCGCCAGCGTGTCTATGATGTTGATCTGCCCGCCGGCAACACTCGTTATCCGACGACCAGACGTGTTTTTGACTACTTTCGAACTTTCAATCATACAGCAGTAGAACTAAAACTGTGATAAACGGTCTGAAATGGTGTGATTTTAGTAGCACTACCAAAAGGCTTTAAAAAAACACTGCGCCAGCGTGTCTATGATATTGATCTGCCCGCCGGCAACACCCGAAAACCGACAAAAACGCCATTTCGAGTCTATTTCAGTGCAAACTTCAGTAACACAGCAGTAGAACGAAAACGTTGATAAAGAATTTCAAATAGGTTGATTCTAGTAGCACTACCAAAAGTCTTTAAAAAAACACTGCGCCAGCATGTTTATGATGTTGATCTGTTCGCCGGCAACACTCGTTATCCGACAGAAAACGCACGTTCAAATGTACCGTTATTCGACTTCAGTACTACAGCAGTAGAACAAAAACAGCGATAAACAATCTCAAATGGTGTGATTTTAGTAGCACTACCAAAAGGCTTTGATAAAAAACTGCGACAGCATGTCTATGATGTTGATCTGCCCGCCGGCAACACCCGTTTATCCGACGACCAGACGTGTTTTTGACTACTTTCGAACTTTC
The DNA here is from genome assembly GCA_037043455.1 of Cyrtodaria siliqua. Lineage (NCBI taxonomy): Eukaryota > Metazoa > Mollusca > Bivalvia > Adapedonta > Hiatellidae > Cyrtodaria > Cyrtodaria siliqua. The sequence goes on along the minus strand of JAWPHD010020096.1, from coordinate 17,445 downwards.
AATCATACAGCAGTAGAACCAAAACTGTGATAAACGGTCTGAAATGGTGTGATTTTAGTAGCATTACCAAAAGGCTTTAAAAAAAACACTGCGCCAGCGTGTCTATGATATTGATCTGCCCGCCGGCAACACCCGAAACCCGACGAAACGCCATTTCGAGTCTATTTCAGTGCAAACTTCAGTAACACAGCAGTAGAACTAAAACGTTGATAAAGAATTTCAAATAGGTTGATTCTAGTAGCACTACCAAAGGTCTTTAAAAAAACACTGCGCCAGCATGTCTATGATGTTGATCTGTTCGCCGGCAACACTCGTTATCCGACAGAAAACGCACGTTCAAATGTACCGTTATTCGACTTTAGTACTACAGCAGTAGAACAAAAACTGCGATAAACAATCTCAAATGGTGTGATTTTAGTAGCACTACCAAAAGCTTTGATAAAAAACTGCGACAGCGTGTCTATGATGTTGATCTGCCCGCCGGCAACACTCGTTATCCGACGACCAGACGTGTTTTTGACTACTTTCGAACTTTCAATCATACAGCAGTAGAACCAAAACTGTGGTAAACTGTCTGAAATGGTGTGATTTTAGTAGCACTACCAAAAGGCTTTAAAAAAACACTGCACCAGCGTGTCTATGATATTGATCTGCCCGCCGGCAACACCCGAAACCCGACAAAAACGCCATTTCGAGTCTATTTCAGTGCAAACTTCAGTAACACAGCAGTAGAACTAAAGCGTTGATAAAGAATTTCAAATAGGTTGATTCTAGTAGCACTACCAAAGGTCTTTAAAAAAACACTGCGCCAGCATGTCTATGATGTTGACCTGCCCGCCGGCAACACTCGTTATCCGACAGAAAACGCACGTTCAAATGTACCGTTATTCGACTTCAGTACAACAGCAGTAGAACAAAAACTGCGATAAACAATCTCAAATGGTGTGATTTTAGTAGCACTACCAAAAGGCTTTAAAAAAACACTGCGCCAGCGTGTCTATGTGGTTGATCTGCCCGCCGGCAACACCCGAAACCCGACTACCAGACGTGTTTTTGACTACCTTCGAACTTTCAATCATACAGCAGTAGAACCAAAATTGTGATAAATGGTCTGAAATGGTGTGATTTTAGTAGCACTACCAAAGGCTTTTAAAAACGCTGCGCCAGCGTGTCTATGATGTTGATCTGCCCGCCGGCAACACTCGTTATTCGACGACCATACGTGTTTTACTACTTTCGAACTTTCAATCATACAGCAGTAGCAGTAGCAGTAGCAATAGCAGTAGCGAAAGGGGTTGTCTGTTAAACATGATTGTGGGAAAGTAGAAACAACATACTTGCGCAAAAAAAAACGATGATCATATATCGTCGTAATTAAGATGATAATGACTCTACTGCTGCTACTGCTGGCAGTAGCTACTGCTACTGCTGCTACTGCTGGCAATAGTTAGCTGTAGCGTTAGCAGTAGCAATAGCAGAAGCAGACATATGATTGTTGCGAAAGATGCGAAAGTGGTGGCCTGCTAAACATGATAGTGGGAAAGTAGAAAAAAACATACTTGCGCAAAGAAATATCATACATCGATGATATCGTCGTAATTAAGATGACTATTGACTCTACTGCTGCTGGCAGTAGCCACTGCTACTGCTGCTACTGCTGGCAGTAGCTACTGCTACTGATGCTACTGCTGGCAGTAGTTAGCAGTAGCAGTAGCAATAGCAGTAGGAAACATATGATTGTTGCGAAATATGCGAAAGCGAAAGGGGTTGTCTGCTAAATATGATGGTGGGAAAGTAGAAACAACATAATGCGCAAAGAAAAACACGCGATGAATATACCTACTGAGACTGCTGCTACTGCTACTGCCAACTTCACGTTCATGTCAAAACGCGCATTGTAACATCAAAAACATAATACGGGTAGCATGACCCCGAACCACACTAGGATAAGTTAAACGCAGTGAGGGCGTGTGTGTGTGTGTGCGTGGGGGGGGGGGGGGGGGGAGGGGGGGGGGGCAACAGGGTACACATACATGTAAGTGGTCGATTGCCAATCTTGTGTTCTTGATATCTCAGAGGTAAAAGGCGCTGGCACAGTTTAACACAGATTGTTTCAAAGATGCTACAGTCTTCAAAATGATACTAAGTCTAGGGTTATTACCCTCGCGAGCCTATCTACCATATAGACTATACATGCAGGGTTCTGCCCATCCCTTTATTGGTTACTGGTTGGTACTAATAGAGTTTCATAAAATATGGTAGGTGTCATTGGCGTAGCTCTGCGTAAGAATGGAGGAGATATTGGGGGGTATTTTCAGGTACATGTGTGTATACTTACCTTTATCTACTGTTTTATAACTCTCTGAATATACGTCAAAACGCGCATTGTAACATCAAAAACATAATACGGGTAGCAAGACCCCGAACCACACTAGGATAAGTTAAACGCAGTGAGGGCGTGTGTGTGTGTGTGTGTGTGGGGGGGGGGGGGGGGGGGGGGGGGGTGCAACAGGGTACACATACATGTAAGTGGTCGATTGCCAATCTTGTGTTCTTGATATCTCAGAGGTAAAAGGCGCTGGCACAGTTTAACACAGATTGTTTCAAAGATGCTATTTCAGAGACTACTTCAAAAAAGAGGCCTCGGTTACACAGTGGGAAAAGGCGTTGAACCTAAGGAGCTGGAGCCCATGTTATGGCATGTCTAATGGGACTATTCACCCATCTTACTTCCCTCTGCGGTCGCTGTTCAAATCAATAAATCCCTAGTTCAATTTATATTTGCGTCGGCAATCCAAATGGCCTTTAAAATACATCGAAAATAGTTCGCATTCTAGATAATTATGTCCATTTAAAAAAAAAAGTGCTGGGTGGGGTGTGGGAATGGGTTGAAGGGGTAATAGCCAATGATACTTTTTTTAAAGGGCTCTTCGACCAAAAAAAACCCAATAAAAACACACGTCCTTTCGAAGATTTAAAAATTGTCCGCGTACACCTTTTCATCCTGTGATTATACTATTACAACCATTGTGACGTCACAATTCTGTGTTGGAATGTGGTCTTCGGGTGGAAAACGGTATTGATTATTTTGCAATATTTTCAATAAAAATCGAATTATAAAATATATCATTTTAGCATAAATATTTTGTCTCTTATCGACTGTCTTTTCACTACAATATATCAGGTAATTTCAGATTTATCACACAGAGAGCTGACCGATGTACTGCATGCCGTATTTCCATGCCGTGTAAACAAAACTACACAAAAACAACGTTCCAAACGCTTGCGTAAAACAGTGACCATACGTTTTTTTGGGTAGAAAAAGTACTTTTTTCAAATTGCTTGAAAATTCACCTACTGCCAGAGGAAGGATTAAACTCATCGTTCATGTTCTTGTCTTTTTTCTCGCTGTTAAAATCTTCATACAAATCGAGGTACAAAATAAAAAAATTGAAGTCGATCGATAAACAGCTGACATTTTTCTCTTTCGCATGTTTGTTGACTGAAATAATTTTCACAATAACACAACATTGACCACTGAAATAATTTTCACAATAACACAACATTGACCTCAATTTATTTTTAAAAGTAGACCATGAAAATGATGGTTATTTTATAAGGAAATAACTTGTATAAAGTATGTTTTAATTGTAGTGATAAAAATGTGATTCTGAAAGGATTTTGTATGAAGCACACGGTTGAAGTGAGTCTCACTTCTTCTGTGTGTAATTTTCTATGAACGGTCATGAAACGTTTTTTTTTGGTTAGGAAAAAGCATTTTTTCCAAATTTTGATGAAATTTTACAGGCCTGTAGAGGAAGATTTTTTTCACGACCGTTATTGCTTTCGTCTTTTTTCTCGCTATAAGAACAAACTGTAATTATCAATTTGATTAAAAGCTCAAATTTCACATAAATTTTCGAAACATTCGGTAATTTGTAAAAGCCTAGAAATCGTATTTTTAATAAGAAATAATCGACAAAACACGTAAAAACTTAAAATCCATTCTGTAACAAACGAATTCATATATTTGTTTATGTAGTGTCATCGTTGTACATTGTCAGTCGAATACAGTTTAAATCACTGTGTGTCATTTTGACCGCCATCCTGAAATCTACTCAAAACGCAGTTTTGTTTACGTTTTTTACGCGTGACGTTTTTAAGTAAATATCCCTCCGCGGCGGCTTTGGCGTTCCTACAGTTTTTAGTTTCATTTTTCCAAGTTACTCCCGAGAGTAAGGCAATACGCTACGCCCCCTGAACAGACAAGTAACTATATTCAGACATTTATTTGAGTGTTTCACTCACCATGAGCACAATATGCACGTGGCCGAGTTTCACCCTGTCATTTGGCGCAAAAGTAACTGAAGATTGACTATTGGGTCTGTATGTCGGATGGGAAACATTCCTGAAAACGCGGGCAATTCCAGCTACGTTCGGAATAACGTTTGATGCAAATTGAAGACACTATTTTGGATTGATGTATAAAACCTGTATTTACTCTCGTGGTGGTGGTGGTGGTGGTGTGGGGGGGGGGGGGGGGGGGGTAATTTAACCTCGTGTACGGGGGGTGGGGGGGGGGCACAACTTTTGAAAAGCACTTAAGGTTCATGAATTGTCTTTGTAAATCATATTGAATTTTATAGGACATTGCAATGTTATAATACATATGTTTACACAGAATTTGGCAATATAAAATATTTTACATAACAATCTAGGTAGAAGGAGCAATAAATAGTAAAATAATTCTATATAACGTTTATAAAAAATCACATGTTATCTTTTTCAATATCCCTTTTGTAACAGGTTTTGGCACACACTCTTACCATTCCCTGGTTGGTAAACAATATTTAATTATTTTTTTTCTGTAAAGCGTTTGAAGTAGTATTAAAAATCAGGAAACTTCGTACAAGCCTTTGCTAACCAAAGCCTCTCTAATATCATTATAAAAACGGCACTTAAGAATAGCATGAATTTCATCCTCAACACCCGCCTTACATAGTGGACATACACGATCATTTGTTTTAATGCGTTCATATCGCCCTGTCTCTAATCGTAAAGGTGCAACACCGCATCTAAAACCTTGCAAAATGCGGACCGATGATGCAAGGTAATATAACTTTGCAATAATTCTCAGTACAATACTATGACTTAAAGATTTTATATGTTCTTGACTTGTTACGACAGTTGTTATTTATTCCTGTAACTCTATTTATGCATAGTTTCCATTCCTCTACATGTTTATTCATCATAAAGTCCAACTACAGAAACAATAAATACATTTTTGGATGGTTTGTTATTTATATCAGTAATCGAGAACCAATACTGTCAAGACTGCTTTTAACGCTATAACACCAGTTTTTACACGAATCTAGCCTTATGTAAGGCCCATATACAAATGCGCTTGTTAAGTCTTACATTATTCGTAAAGTCTTATATTGCGGTAACAACCGTTTGCAAATGCATTTCCACTGTTTAATAATAGCTTGGTTTCCAGCCCATGTCACCGTAAATAGCCAGCGGTTGGTGTATACTTTCCCGTACCTAAGAAAACCGCATAGCCCCGTTTTGTGTATAGCATTAATACACGAGTATGATTTGCAACCCCATATAGCAGCACCATACGAGATAACGGACCATACTAATGAGTCATATAGCTTAGTATAAACATCATAATGCATACCGCCTAGACTCATACTTGGCAATTAACAGACCCAGAGCACGACTTGCACTTTGGAGCTAACTTATTGCTGTAACGTTGTAATCTAATGCTCTGTTAACACTATTCCAAGATAAACATATTTATCAGTGATATCAATATTTTCTGATGCCACAAGAAAAAAACGGACGTTGAAGTTGGAACTGAATTTGGTCTAAAATGAACAATTCTACTTTTAGCATTATTAACAGACATACGATTTGTATCACAGCAACTATTCAGTTCGTTGAGCATAATTATATTGAAGATCATGTTCATTTTCTGCCAGTAAGACAATATCATCTGCATACAACATTATACTCACTTTCTCATTACCATATCAATGCCTGTCCCTAAAGCTTTAATACGGACAGCAAGGTCATTAATAATGAAGTGAAAAGTAAAGGGGACAATGAACATCCCTGACGCAATCCTGAATTAACATCAAACCAATCAGTATAATGATTGTTTATCTGTACACATGCAGAGACAGATACATATAAAGATTTGATAGCAATTAACATTTTAACCAGATATGCCAAGATTACTTAATCGCTTCCACAGTTTATCTCTAATAATAAAACCATAAGCTTTACTAAAGTCAACAAAAATCACAAAAAGTAGACATTTTCTTTTCTTTCTCGTTTCAATAATGTGTGTTAAGGAAGAAACATGGTCTATAGTGCTTCGTTTTCTGCCGAAAGCCAATCTGTTCATCTACTAATTTATCATTTGACTCGAACGAAACAGTAAGGCGATTATTAATGATAGAACTACTAGTATACAATGTATACATCGAACAAGCAAGTGTTTGATTTTGAATATGATTGATTAAACTTTTACCGCATACTACAGGTATACGACCTGAATTAAAACATACATTAAAAGGGTGTGCAAAACAGAATAGAAGTAGTATTCTTTAAAACATCAACTGGTATCGTATCCACTCCAAAAGCTTTGCGTAGTTTTGCATTATCAATAACCTTTTTAACTTCCAATATAGATATTTCTGAGTTTAAACTACTATCATACTCAGTACTACCGTTTGAATCTTGGTCTGAATCCTGCTGTTCAGATGTACCTTCCCTACTTAAACGATTTATATAATCCCGTTCCCATCTGTCTAAAAACATTCTTTACATCCTAGACAAACTACCATCATATCATCCAAGAGTACCTCCATTGGAATACGTTTATTCTAATACCAATCCTACCAATAGTTTTCCAAAATTCAGTTTGGTCAGTACTGGCTTCATCAAGTACTTATAACCAGTAAAGTCGCTTACTCTGTGTATAATGGATGGACAATTTTGTGTAGGAAAGGAATATTGCGGAGAAAAAAAAATGTTTATAACTTTATATAGACTTATTTTATATTGCTCCTTCTACCCTACCCAGTTATCTAGCAGTTCTAATAAATATTCATTAAATATAAGCATGTTTGCTTCTGGTGGTTTGTGTCGTGACTTAATACAGAACTTCTGTAGCAGTTCTCCAGCAGTTATAATGAAGATTCATTAAATATAAAGCTGTACATTTACATCATTCAGCCAAAAAAACTGGCTTAATAACTGCATAAAGGGCAGCTCTGCGTAAAATCTGCTTTTTACTTAGAATTGACTGCTAAATTTTATGATATGGTAAAATGTTGTTAACAAACAGGTCACCATTAATTGAAACTTGGCAGAAAGAGATGACTGAACTGGTGTGGTCATTGAATAGATGCAGAGTTAAACTAACCGACACCGCCAGTTTTCAAACAATCAAGATTGGTGGTGTGTTCCTTTAATCTATGTGACAGCAGTATGCTTCTAACCAACTAGGTCAGTATGAATAACTTTTACCTACTTTTCGCAATCCGTTAATTTACACAATAATGTTTCACATTATTTATATTCAAGTTTTCTGTCAAGTGTCAAGCGAGGCATTCGTGTCCCATGAATGCATTTTCTAGTTCAACTCAGCTTTTACACACTTGCTTGAAAATACTACAACAAATTCTTTAATAATTTGAGTCCCGTTGATTTAATTTATAAGGATTCCCATTGCTATTCACATGTTCATAATTTCCTAGTTTGTATGTTTATTACGATGTTTTTAAACTCTAAATTATGAAGTTGTTACCACGTCTGAGAAATGGGTTTATATAACTTTTTACTTATTTTTTAGAGTACAATGAGTATTATAATTATCGTAAAATTATAGTTTCATCAACTTTGGAAAACCTTTACCCAACCAGGTCATTTGTTTGTGAAAAGCCATTGGTTTGTGAGAAAAGGAACGGAAAGGCATGCAGCTGGTGAGAAAACAGAGGACAATGAAGACAGATAAGTAAAAATGTAAAGTTTATTAAAAGACGGAATACCGTCACACACAGTAACCTAAAACAAGAAAAGGTTCACACCAATATATAAATAAAATGAGTACCATTTATATTTTATAGGTCTAATGGTACATCAAGTTTTGAGGCTAAGTTTTAAAAAATCAATAAAAAAAGCGCTATGAAATGACACATTTTAAAATTGAAATCATAAATGGTTCAAATATTTAACAGTTTCCTACAATAAAGCGCGATAAGTATCGATCATATATTCCAACAAGTCTTATCAAGCCATAGAGGAACCTGCCAAGTTATATATAGCTGTCAAGTGATTCTCCTTGGCAACATTGACTTTTGCAGTGTGTTCGGTGGGTCATGGAAACAAATTGGATTTGTAAAACTCTTTTATACTGCTTTTGTTATCTTGTTGTCTGCTTTTTGTGATGCGCAGGCTTCATAACCGCTGCTCCCAAATAAATTCCATTTTGTTTATTTTGCTCTTCGAGACCATAGACGCTCAACCCGGGGTTAGGGGGCGTGAACGGTAGCAAGCATATTTCACTACCGTTCATGAACAGTCTCAATCAAACCGAGACTGCAATATTTCGTATTTATCGTGTTCGGCCGTTTCCAAAGGTCCACTTTCATACTCGTTTAACATAACGTACATTTTAAGATATATGTCCATTAAAATGTATAGATAGTCCATCAATCTAATCCATTTCAAATCATCATCGAGCACATCTGGCACTGGTAGGTGGTCTGTCGCTACCTTACATGTAGGCAGGACCTCATAAAGCCTGTTATATATTGCAGATATATATATTTCTAAGGACTTGCAAAGGTCTGACACGTTTCTTTTTAGATCCAAATGTGTATCTTTCGCTGTACTTTCTATTAAATCCTTTTCAAGTGTTGGTCCTCCTCCTACAGATATTGTGACGTTAATCCTGCTGACAGTGTCGTATTAATTTATACTTAATTTATATTTCTTCTGGAAATCTTTTGAAACGTTTAGAACTGTAACCCTAAGCCAGTTTCCTTTGTTACCATCTATGTCGGTTTTAAAGTTTTAGCTCCACTTGCCGAAGGCCAGCTTTGACCAGTGTCCGTGTCCATCCGTCTGTCTGTTAACTTTTGCCTTGTGAAAACGTCGGATCTTATAGTTTGGGTTTAGGTGGTTACCACATTGTCCTCATGTTGTCTAAATAATGGGCCACATAAACCCAGATTTAGCCCCATAAACCTAAGGAATGAGTAACATTTACAAGTTCTGTTGTTCATTCACCGAATATGTGAGCTCGATAGGGCCTTCATTATTGATCGGATGTTATGCATGTTCTTTATATCAATGAAAGCCCGGATGATTCGAAAACTAGCCATATCGGATTAGTAACACCAGACCACCAACTATCTCCCTTTCTTTCACATGACGTGTCTTTATAATAATATGAATCAAATACTGCCTTGTGAACGCTAACAACTTCATTTTGTGTTTGATATTTACCAAATTTGACCAAATCGTTGATATTAATGAAAGCTCGGACGAGTTTGAAAACCAGCTGTATCAAACCAGGAACAAACCAGTTATGGCCCCTAGAATTTGGCGTCCTATTGCGTGCTAATTCCACCTTCTTTGGAGAAATGTAATCTGCATTTTTCCTGGATGTGATACTGGTACCTTTTAAACATGTCTTCTTCCTGAAAGCTGCTCTAGACATACCACCTGCTTCCGGCCCATCTATACGTGTTGCTTGGACTGGCTTGGATGTGATGTTCTTGAAGCAACACTAGATCTCAAACATGCTAATAATGTTCGAACACACACTGCCAGATATATAGAGAATAATTAACAGCATAAATTTGATACTGAATTTATGTCACGAGGGAAAAAAAATGGTAATTTGGTTAAAAAAACGAGTTCGAAGATTGTTTTTTTTAACCAAATTACCACTTTTTTCCTCGGGTGACATTAATTCAGTACCAAATTTATGCTGTTAATTATACTGTTTATTATATAACTTTACGTAAAAGAAGAAATTAAAACATATTTTAACTTTAAACCAGTGTGTTTTTTAACAAATATGTTAAGAAAGTAGTTCCGGCAAAGTTATGATGATATGATATAAAAAAAAGTTATATCGTCACGATTTGTGTGATACTAAAATTACGTCATTTATAGTTCAATGTAAATTTATGACAGTTATGTAATAAACATAATTAACATCTTGTACCAAATCTCCATCACCGATAACCTTTAAATCGGAAGAAATATGAAACTGGGATTGTTAAATCTGCTTGAATATCATGACACATTTCTGTTACAATAGTTTGTTGTTGTTAGCTTATGGTAAACTAACTGAAACTTCTATGCTCCATGTTCCATCCTGTCTGACATCATCCTTTTCAACATACAGTTTTGAGATCTCTTCATTAACGATTTCTGAACTGTCCATATAACGTTGGTAATGATCTACAATTTCTGGTAAATGTTTACACATAAATCATTTGTAGAATCTGCTGAGTAAAGATGATAGAGATCAGCATTAAAATAATAGTTCCTGCCTGCTGTAGCACATATTTTCTCCAACAAGTGCTTGTCAACAACTCATTTCCTCATGCTTCTTTAGGAAGGAAGCACTTACTACGTGGCTGGGATAGTAAACACGCTGCGTTTAAAACTGTCTCCCCTCTCACCGCTGTGGGTTCTAATCATCCCAATGGGTGATTGACTTATCAAGTTAGAAAGTGTTGATATTTATGGATGGCGGGAAGTATATAGTACAGGTTCTACCCAGAAAAGATGGGATGGTCTGCTTCTACCACGAAAAAATGACCATCATATGACCTAACATGTGCTAAAAATGACGCAAAACACCATTCAAACAAACAAATCTTTCAAATGATGTGTATGCTATGTTTCGCTTTTCTAGAAGCTCCATTGCTGTTGCTTTAGTGGCTCTATGTTCTGTCTCTTCAGTTATTTCATGCTCAGTGTTAAGTGCTTGGTCTTTCTTTCTTTATTTTTCTTTTCAGACATATCCACGGTGATATATCGTACACCGGATATAGCTGCTAAAGTGATCAGAAATTTGATATGTTTTGCTGATCGACGTAAGTTTATTTCTATATTCATGTGTTATTATATAGTACTCGTATAAACCAACGGTGGGAGCAAAAAGCTGAATGTTGCTGAAGTAAGCAGCAATATATGAAAAATGCCATATATTTCGTAAATGTTTTAAATAATCAAAACAAAATGTACGAACGATCATGCTTGTGCCAATATTTTGTTATTGCTCTGCTTTTATGTATTTTACCGAAATTTTGAATCGGCAAATTTGTTCATTATCATATCAACTTTATCTATATGAAAAATGGGCATGTGTAGTTTTGAAACTTCTTTGATAATTGACGTTATATGTTGCGATGCACTGTACGGGGGATAGCTTTACATCGTAAATAAGTGTACGGGGGATTGATTTTTAGTGTACTGAGGATAGAGATACATGATCGACCATGTACTGGATAACATAATAAAAATGGGCTGATTTATCAGGCAAACTTGTCTGCATATGAAGCAATACTAATTGTATAATCAAATCTAAGCGATTCCCTGCTGAATTTACAAGGTAACAAACAGGTGGTCAATCTAGAGTGCATTCGAAAGCAGACCTATAATAAGTAGATCCATTGTTTCTCTTCTTTTAAAACACTATGTAGGTGTGAGATTGTAGATTTTGTATGATACAATAAAACATCATAGATCAATTCTGGGCACCAGATTTGTTTATAAAGTGTAAAGTGTAATGTTCATTATTCGACCTTCCCACCCCCACCCCCACCCTTACCTGCCGACTTTTTTTCTTTCTTTCCCCCATTAGCCTCGCGTAGATCTTTGAACAGAGGGTAATGTGACAAGACGTGAAGTAATTTAAGCTTGCTTAAGCATGCTTTGAAAACGAAAAAGCTCAAATGAAACAAAGAACACATTTATTTGCAGGTGTCTGACCTTATATACTAAATACATATTATATTAAAATAAACGAGTAATTAATAAAATCTTTAACTGCTTAACATTATATAGTGCATGCATCTAAACACGATTAGATTATGTATTACTTATAGAGATTTCTTGCACACAAAAAATGACATTGTAAATAAATAATTACTCTCTGCGAAACACACCAACTTATAGAAATATAAAACATACAATATTAAATTCAATCAAACAAGAGTTTACCACTTCGTTCAAGTAATTTATAACTGATGCAAAGGAGAGTAACAAGAGGGGAGCATTTGGGCCGACCTTATTAAATGCATATACGTAGTATATGACCTCTATGACACTGGCATCAAGTCAAAGGTGTTAGAACATTATTGAAAACAATAAATGTTGTCACGGAGACATAAACACGCCACGACCGTTTTTTTCATACATTCTTCCCGATTTTTACCAAGCATTTTACCTTCCTACCAAGCATTTATAATCAATATGGGCGACCTCGCTTCTTTCTGTTCAAATACCTCGACATGCCTTACATATTGATTACAATTCACCCTTGTAACACGACGTGCTAGAAGTACACATCAGCACAGAAATGTAAAACATACAGTTGTTCACATGTAAGGGATACGTGTGCGTTAGCGTGTGCATTACAACACATAGAAACTGTTCACTGTTACCATGTGTAATTATAAGATTGCGTTTTCAAAGTAAACCTTACCATTAGCAATAATGAAAACCATAATAATGAACATTAAAAAAAAGAAAAAAGAAAAAGGAAATCAGCAGGCTTGAATCCTCCCTTCCCCGGCACTAACGCGACGACTTAGTCAACTGCGCTACTGAGGGCAGTGAATGTTTCATCGCTAATATACGTATAATAATAATGACTACATGCTACATTCAGTAGAACAGTTTACGAAAACGTCATTTCAGCAAGTGAAAACATTACAAAATATGTGTTTATACCATTCAAGGTTTTCAGACGAGTTCTCTAGGAATTCAAGTTGTAAAGCATGCTTATAGCCACTTACATGAGTCACAGTCTGTTTTATCATAGACAGATATAAAAGCCATATAAGGGTCAGCCTATGTTGGGTTCTGTACGTCGTCTCGATAAGATGAGTATTTGTGCCAATTTATTCAAAAAATCCATCGATGCATGTGAGAGTTATGGAGCGGACACGAAAACTGTAACGGGCGGACGGACGAACGAACGGACGGACGTACGGACAACGCCAAATATATATCCCTTAAATTTGACTTCGTCGGGAGATAATAATGACTAGGCTGTGGCCAGAGCAACAAGGGTATAGCAGTTTTAAGTAACGATGGAATCATATAATGATATATGTATGATATAAATATCTGTATTCACTCCTCTATAACCCTGATTTAGAGCATAGTTTACTTTTAACAAGCTTAGGCCAGAAAAAACAACACCTGTGTTTCTGGTTACCCGACCGTCCCTATTTTTTGGCGCCGACTCTACAGTTTTTTATCATTAAAAAAAAAAAAGAAAGGACGAAAAAACTGGGTACGAATTGGTAATGTACGAAAATATTGAATACGAAACATGCGCTAAAACATGGCCGCCTCCATGGTGCACTGCGCGTCCGTTTTGGCTATTAGAATTGGAAAATGCAGCCATGGGACAGAGCAGAAGTTTATGAAAAACATTAATCATGACATGCTGTCAGCAGATTTGTTCTTCCAATACCACCCAGCCTCAGGAAATGACAAAATTCAATCTTTCACAGCCACATGTAAGATGGAAGTCTCAGGATCGGAGCTATTGTGATCACTTTTTGCCTGTCACTTCGTCTGCCGACAAATAAACTCATAATGGCAGGAAATATTTGTTTTCAATTTATTTTATTCAAAACAAACAAGTTAGATATCATGAGGTTATTTTCCTTCTCTCCTTGCAAAATCACTACAAATTAACTACTTGACAAAGTTAGATACATTTAACAGGACTAAATACAGCAGACCTATAGCTCATGATTACTTTATATACCTATCCCTTTACAGTTCAGTGTCCGGGTCAAAGATGATCGTGGCAGATCGGACACAACATCTTGTTCAGTAACAGTAGTCCGTAACTTAAAAAGCGCAGTGTTTATTAACAACCCACACACTCTTATTCTCCCATGTGGCTGTGGATGAGAATAGACAGGTATGCCAACATTGTCACATTTGATGGTGCATATAGGTCAAGCATGCACGCGCAGATTATCGGATATTCAAACTTAGCCTAAAACAGTTTAAAAAAACGATTAATACAAACAATTGAAATCAGCTTCAAATTTTTGATTTTCTTTTGTCCACCAGTTTAAGCCCAGCCTTCTACAAACAATCATGATCACTATCATTGGCACGTATTTGGGCATCAATTTTGCACTGATATGAGTGACTTTATGATCAGCTGTAACAAAATAAAATAATTGTGGTTTTTTTCAGGACAAAAATGATAATTTAAAATCATAATAATGATTATAGAACAGAACAGACCAGAACAAACCATACTTTTATTGACTTGTACATTAAGTACATCATCATAACATATATGCAACAATTACAAAATACATATTTACCATTTGAGATATGTAGCCAATTTAAAAAGAATAATTTTGTTTTCAGTTTGAAATAATTCGATGAATTTCAACATACTTGGTCTTTTATAATAATATTGTGCTATGCATTTCCTTCTTAATTCGGAGTAACATGGGCTTTTAAGAATGAAATGAAACTCATCTTCGTTATCTTGAGTATTACAATATTGACAAAAACGTTGATTTCTTTCAATCCTATTGATACCATACCGACCTGTTTGAATTCTTGAATTCTTAGAGAATGTGACGATAACCTTATTCTACTTAATAAAGTTTTCTTAACCCGCTACATATAATAAAAGCCCATACATATACATATACCTAATGTACAAACCTGACCCTGGATATTGTCCGGTAATACAAGCCCATACATATACCTAATGTACATACCTGACCCTGAATATTGTCCTTTAATACAGACCCATACATATACATTATGTACAAACCTGACCCTGGATATTGTCCCATAATACAAGCCCATACATATATAGTATGTGCATACCTGACCCTGAATATTGTCCTTTAATACAGACCCATACATATACATTATGTACACACCTGACCCTGGATATTGTCCCATAATACAAGGCCATACATATACATTATGTACAAACCTGACCCCTGGATATTGTCCCGTAATACAAGCCCATACATATACCTAATGTACATACCTGACCCTGGATATTGTCCCATAATACAAGGCCATACATATACATTATGTACAAACCTGACCCTGGATATTGTCCCGTAATACAAGCCCATACATATACCTAATGTACAAACCTGACCCTGGATATTGTCCCGTAATACAAGCCCATACATATACCTAATGTACAAACCTGACCCTGGATATTGTCCCGTAATACAAGCCCATACATATACCTAATGTACATACCTGACCCTGAATATTGTCCTTTAATACAGACCCATCCATATACATTATGTACAAACCTGACCCTGGATATTGTCCCATAATACAAGCCCATACATATACATTATGTAAAAACCTGACCCTGGATATTGTCCCATAATACAAGCCCATACATATACATTATGTAAAAACCTGACCCTGGATATTGTCCCATAATACAAGCCCATACATATACCTAATGTACAAACCTGACCCTGGATATTGTCCCATAATACAAGCCCATACATATACCTAATGTACAAACCTGACCCTGGATATTGTCCCGTAATACAAGCCCATACATATACCTAATGTACAAACCTGACCCTGGATATTGTCCCGTAATACAAGCCCATACATATACCTAATGTACAAACCTGACCCTGGATATTGTCCCGTAATACAAGCCCATACATATACCTAATGTACATACCTGACCCTGAATATTGTCCTTTAATACAGACCCATCCATATACATTATGTACAAACCTGACTCTGGATATTGTTCCATAATACAAGCCCATACATATACATTATGTAAAAACCTGACCCTGGATATTGTCCCATAATACAAGCCCATACATATACATTATGTACAAACCTGACCCTGGATATTGTCCCGTAATACAAGCCCGTACATATACATTATGTACAAACCTGTCCCTGAATATTGTCCCGTAATACAAGCCCATACATATACATTATGTACAAACCTAACCCTGGATACTGTCCCGTAATAAAAGCCCATACATATACCTAATGTACAAACCTGACCCTGGATATTGTCCCGTAATACAAGCCCATACATATACCTAATGTACAAACCTGATCCATGATATTGTCCCGTAATACAAGCCTATACATATACCTAATGTACAAACCTGACCCTGGATATTGTCCCGTAATACAAGCCCATACATATACCTAATGTACATACCTGACCCTGAATATTGTCCTTTAATACAGACCCATACATATACATTATGTACAAACCTGACCCTGGATATTGTCCCATAATACAAGCCCATACATATACATTATGTGCATACCTGACCCTGAATATTGTCCTTTAATACAAGCCCATACATATACATTATGTGCATACCTGACCCTGAATATTGTCCTTTAATACAGACCCATACATATACATTATGTACAAACCTGACCCTGGATATTGTCCCATAATACAAGGCCATACATATACATTATGTACAAACCTGACCCTGGATATTGTCCCGTAATACAAGCCCATACATATACCTAATGTACATACCTGACCCTGGATATTGTCCCATAATACAAGGCCATACATATACCTAATGTACATACCTGACCCTGGATATTGTCCCATAATACAAGGCCATACATATACATTATGTACATACCTGACCCTGGATATTGTCCCATAATACAAGGCCATACATATACATTATGCACAAACCTGACCCTGGATATTGTCCCGTAATACAAGCCCGTACATATACCTATTGTACATACCTGACCCTGGATATTGTCCCATAATACAAGCCCATACATATACATTATGTAAAAACCTGACCCTGGATATTGTCCCATAATACAAGCCCATACATATACATTATGTACAAACCTGACCCTGGATATTGTCCCGTAATACAAGCCCATACATATACCTAATGTACAAACCTGACCCTGGATATTGTCCCGTAATACAAGCCCATACATATACGTAATGTACAAACCTGACCCTGGATATTGTCCCGTAATACAAGCCCACCAAATGTACATACCTGACCCTGGATATTGTCCCATAATACAAGGCCATACATATACATTATGTACAATCCTGACCCTGGATATTGTCCCGTAATACAAGCCCATACATATACATTATGTACAAACCTGACCCTGGATATT
>JAWPHD010020095.1:0-33143 GCA_037043455.1 Cyrtodaria siliqua | reverse complement strand
ATTGTACCTACCTCTAGTTCCACCACTCACATCACTTCTTGCTCGACCTCTGTCACTGGCCATCTGTTCTTCTCCCAGCATTTCCAGAATAGGTTACGCCTTCTGACATTCCTCCCCCTCTATACCACTCTGTGACAATGTTCCCTTCCTCTTTCTGGTCTGAATGGGGTTGACTCCCCTGACAGTGATAAAGAACTATATGGTTAGTCTCAACTGGAAAAAGCACCGACATAAATTGATTTCTAAATATAATTGTTAACCACTCTTACATATATTCCCCAATTCAGTCACGTTGTCGCCAGTACTGTCCGTAGATACTGAGCATATAGTATCGTAAGATATTAAAACACGGATAATTTGCAGTTGGCCAACACCTACTTGAACATGTGCAGACATTGCCATAACCCACTTTAATCTAAAGAATAAGATAATTAGAACTTTTTGTCAAGTTCTGTCTAGTTAAACTGTCGAACAGTCGCCTTTGAAACAGGATTGAAGAAGTTTGCATACCCCACCCATTTTCAGTTCATGCAACAGCAGTGTGCAAAGCTTACTAATGCTAATATGTCGGTGGCATTCAAGTCTGCACTATAACACATCATGTAAAATAGTTATTTCAAGCATTCAAGCATCACGCTGACAAAAATACCCCTTTCCATGAATAATAAACAATGTAACTCATGTAAACCTTACCCGATTACCGATACCATTTTATTTTTGCGCCAATCACTGGTGTCATTCCGAATGATATAAGTATGCAAAGCCTCGTTCAGGTTATTTACGGGCAATACCGAGTTGATCATCCGACATTGCCAAGCTCCGCGGAGAATCATTTTCATAAATTCGCTATATTTATGTCAAAACCCATATTTCCATGATCTAAATGATTACAGTCTACGTTTTATATCACGTATCTGTTATGTGTGAAAGGTCAATACATGACATTATAAAGCCCACAAATTGACATAAAAACAACAAAAATAAAAAATCTCCGCTGAGAATCATCTCGCTAAATTAACTTGTTTTGATTCTGCTCTCAGTTCGCCAAGTATTAGCAGAAGAGAATATTAACCGAGTCCATTTACCATTAATTGGCATAGTTTAGGCACAAGTATATTTGTATGGACTGAAATGCATGTTTACCTACCGAGTCGCGACAAATCTTCGTTACGGATGATCATCTCGTGCACTTGCGCGCACCTGATGATGACGTCGATAACTTGGCTTGTCTTATAGGGGTCCAAAGTTCAAATCCACAAATACCCTAAACATTTTGTATTCATTTGCGGTGTAATACATGTATACAGAAAAGCTTAGCTAGGACTTGTTCTGATCTCAGTATCAAAGAACGATTAAAACAATTTTATGTAAAATGGATGCATGGTTAAAGGGATTTGATATGTGTGAAGAAAACGTTTGCATTTGCCATGGCACGCCGTAGAATCCGTTCTAGTTATGTTTGAAATAGTTCATCGAGAAGCAGACGTCTTTAATTAAAAAGCAAACATCCGAGGGCAATTTCTTCGGCCTGAGATATTATGCCGTTAAACACTGACCCCCAAGTTTTATCACGATTGAATATTAGATGTTAAAGTAATTGAGCAGAAACCAATTACACAAATCCAAGGACTATAACTCAGACATTATGGCTGGAATATGGCTGGGTACATACATATAACTTAGATTAGACATTATGGTCATAAATATTGTCCCAATGTTTCATTAAGAGTGGATTATAAATATTAAAAGTTACCGATAGGAAACCGCGAAAATCATCCATTTTTAACAAATTAAAGGGCTTAAATGCAAACTGGATAGTTATATATCTTGGCTCAGATAATATGCCTATCAACATTAACCCCAAGTTTCATCAAGATTGGATTTTAAATTGTAAAGTAATTGAGCGGCAACCGCAAACGACTTCAATTGAAAACAAATATCAAGGGCCATAATGTAGTCTGGCTAGTTATCGAACTTCGCCTAGAGTTTATGACAATAAATATTAATCCTAGATGTTAAAGTTATTGAGCAAAAACCGCACAATCTTCAAGATATTATGGCCATAAACATTGTCCTAATGTTTCATCAAGGTTGGATTTGAGATGTTAAAATTATTGAGCGGAAACCGCAAAACGTTTCAATTTCAAAACTACGAGTATAAGGGCCATTTCTCTGGGATTATATGTGCGATCTGGCGGATTATCTTTTTCAGTGGCAACACATCATTTCTTTGTAATCTGGATGTTGGGGAGGGATGTTATTTCGAAAAGCCGCAGCAAATTGTTTTTAAACGTAAATAATAGTAAAATATTGCGTATTTGAGTTATGCTGTGCTCTTTACCATAATAGTTGGGTAGAAAACTACCGGGGTAGTATAAATGACTGCAATATTCTGATATTGTCTATGTTCCGAGTAGTCTTTTTTTTAACTAAATTGGTTCGGGATTACAAAACTTATAGAAAATATTCTTACCTGAATCCAGCTGAAAGTCTCAATTTCCTGTGCACTTTATTGAGCACGGGCACGTGCTTAATATTTGATATCCGACTGAGCCTTCGGCATTATTGTTGCAGAGAAGACGATTTTACTACAACATTTGCTCGCTTAGGCCCCAGTGTCATTATTTGGCTTTAATTTAAAAAGAATGATTTTATAAACACATGCGTTGCAAATACAAAGCTATCTGTAACAACAACGACGGCCTTTAAAGCTAGTTTCACCAAGAAATTAGCTCTTCAAAAACAATATTTACCGTAGTTGTTGGTGGAGCTAATTAATCAAGTATAACACATTAACACCAAAAAATCAACTTTATTATTTTGTTAACTGCATCATGTAACAATATCCATTGTTGCATTATTGATTTCAATTCACGTAATACTTCATGTAGTCAATCGTAATTATATTCTTATTTTTGTGTTATTCTTTTTTCTTTTTTTCTTTTTTTTCTTTTTTTTTTGTTTTACTACTCCAGAGACAAGTTTATTTCTGACATATTGATTTTTAAATGTCAAGTTGACATCCAGTTGTATTATGTAAACAACCAATTTTTCAAGTGTGTCCTGATCACAAACGGTTTGTATTGAGGTATTCAGTTACGATCTAATTATGAGTGCATATTAGTTCAGCCGTACCTACGGAAGATATAAAGTTATTTGAAAATAGATGGTTTATCAAAATGCCAATATCTTGTCGTTTACAAAGTATCCGACATGTTATTTGAATTTCAGATAATGTTAATCACGAATATCCGTGTATGTAAAGAGTTAGCAATGGTAGATTATTATTATTTAAATCGTTTTGACAATGCAAATGTGAGAAATACCCGGTGTGTCGTCTAGTTGATCAATATTAGAACAATATATTACCCAGAGATAAATGAGATCTCCCTATGTGTACCTGTTACACGCTACTGTGCATGTATAAATTGGTTGTTATGCATGCAGTAAACATATCTTCTTAAAGGGACACACGGTAATTTAATGTGTTTAAAATTCCAGCCGCCCAGTTAGTTTGTCTACATAAATTGCATATTTGCAATTATTAATATTAGTTATTAGAATAATTCAAAGGACAATGCGTTTTACATATAAGTATTACTAACTGCTGCATATATGTCACCAATATTATTTTAACCATTTTGCTGTCACAGTCGAAAACATTGGTTTTACGATCAGTTTAGGCCCAGATCAACGGATACACTATGTGCAGGCTGATCAGGGTTTACATTGTTCTTCACTCAGTAAGAATGTTTTCTATAACACATATTTATTAAATATTACTGGAAGGTTGGAATTCAAATTTTAGCAGACGACATTTTAAATTTGGCGGCGAAAGGGTTAAACATATGGTAAAATAACGAATAAAACGTTTATCAATTACATGTATATGCAAGCAGGTTTAAGGTTTAAACGATAATGGAATAGTAAACCGAAATGCTAATTGTAATGCTTGATATTAACTGCAAGATTGCGGAGTGTCCCTTTAATAAAATCCCTTGTTCATGTCAAATGTACGTGCATGGTGTTTACACTACTGTTGCAACCGCCACAGTCCTTGTCGCAGAACCTGAGGTACTTTCTACTTATATAATGTTAAGCCGCTGAAGCTAAAGCAGCTGATATAAATTAGCTCCATTACTACAGACTTTATCATGTTTATTGTATTGAAAAGCCCTATCGATGCAAATAGTATTATTGTTGCTGTGGTAGTGTGTTGTTAACTAAAACCGCAGCTACATGTATGTACTGGAATACTGATAACACATCTGCCATTGTCCATATTGTTGACTTCATTTGCTTCTTGTTACCCAGTTTGTCTTAGCTATGCTATTATAATGCTAAAACTAACTGCTATGTGCTCTGTTGCAAGTATGCTGCTGCTGTTGCTTCTATTTTGCTGATCTACTACTTGTACTCAACATGTTGAATGTGCTTAATATACTACTGTAATTAAGGTTTTACTGACATATGATAACGAACATGCACTGAAACTATGTATGTTTATTGTGAACACAGACTATTATATTCAGTTGCATTATTAATGTACAGCTTGAACACATGATTTACGGATACAATTTGTTAAGAAATCAGTTGTTAAAACATGTTAATATCAATTTAAATGTTGACTTTACAAAAAAGCAAATGAATGAAATACTCGACAGTTCATTATTTGAATGATGGCTATCGAGTTAAAGATTTAGACAATGTATAGACAACTAAGATGGCGTGTTAAATAACTTACGGTGCAGTTAATGCCCATTCTTTATTAAGTGTTCGCAAATATGTTTGATATGCAATCATGCTTATTGTAATAAATACTGTTACACATTATGGACCAGGCAATATTCATCGGGAGCTGAGACCGGTGCAAATAAAAATGTTATAAAAAAGCACTGTACGTCCCTTAGCAAGCAAACGAAACATGGGTTGTCGCGACAAAAAAGTACCTGTCCCATGTAATTTTGCAACGGACCTAACGCCCAGATAAATATTGCCTGATCCATAAGCACCCTTGTATGGTTAAAGATCACTGCATCCATATTTGTATTGTTGAACGTTTTGGTATTTGTTTTATCTTTAACAAGTGTACGTCCCATGGCAAGCAAGCGGAAAAAAATATCGCCCCGTGGTTTGTCGCGACAAAAAGAAAGTACCTGTCCTATGCCATTTTGCACCGGTCCCAACCCCGCGGTACATATTGCCTGGTTCCTTAGCTGTATTTTGTAGTCCGTTTCTCCGATTCGGATATAAATATCCAGAATTGTAGAAGTATTTAAACACATTTAAACGTTAAGGAACGTGTTTGCTTCGATGACATGAACAGAAATATAGCATCAGACTTTGACAACAAATTATAAGAGTTCAAAACCCAGGTTAAACTGATATTTGCATAACCGTCCATCATGGTGTAGTCGATGTATTTTTGTTTCTATGATGTAGATGGATATTGTATCAATTGCATTAGATTAAACGTATATGGAATATATGGAACTGTTGGCGAAGTATTAACGGAAACACATGTTAGTTGGTTTAATATATTTAAGGCTACATCTAAAGCTACCTATATCATAATCATTGTTAGGCGTGTCTGTAGTTGTATTGCCATGTTCATCATATCATAGAAAATCTAGTATCTAAGCGATCAATACAGACAATTATTCACTTTATAAGCATTGAGTAGTACACAGGTAGCATTAATGTCCCTTGTTTGAAAAATCCCATTCATGACAAACATATATTTATGATGTAACTTGCATGAAGGCTAGAAAATAGAAAAGAAAAAAGGATATTGTAAGTATCAATATCGACATTTAGAATTTTTGTCGAATAGACATTACTTCACCAGTAGGGGCGTCCGTGGCCGAGTGGTTAACGTCTCTGACTTGAAATCACTTGCCCCTCACCGCTGCATATTCGATCCCTCAGGGTCCTAGGAATCTTTATGTGAGGAAGCTATCCAGCTGGCTTGCGGAACGTCGGTGGTTCTACCCAGGTGCCCGCCCGTGCACGAAAATTGCCCGGAGGGGCACCTGGGGTCTTCCTCCACCAATGGAAGCTGGAAAGTCGCCATATGACCTTAGTTGTTGGTGCGACTATAAAATCCAATTCAATCAATTCAATCAATACTTCACCAGTAGCTCATTCATATTCATGAGTTAAAATATAGACTATGTGACAACGTTATTATAACAAATGATCTAAATGCTGCACCGTGTTCCCGTTTTACGCACAGCCTTTGTGTAATTGTAGACACATAAGCTAGAGTAGCATATTTTATAAGTATGAGTAAATTCCAATAATCTTTAGGGAATGCATATAACTGAAACTATATGACTATTGATAATGTATATTTTGTCAAAATCCATCAAGTATTAAAACAGTTATGATTTTAAAAGTTATTTAATTTGATTAAAATTGCCAATATTTACCAGTGAGAGCCTAACTAAATGTATAGATTGCGAACAGAAGATAGCCACGTCACAGCCAGCATTTACGAAAAGTTCGGAAAATATGACATTTGTATGGATGGCGAGTTCAGTCAGGTACACATGGTACACGTGTATGGATTGTATAAATTGGTGTGAACATCATAAGACGGTGTCATAGGATCTCAGGCAATACTCTTGGGTGGTAGTGATCGCTAAAATTACATGATTTGGGTTAGTCAAGATTTATTTTATTTGTTGTAAGTTATTGTCAAATGACAAAAGTTGTTCTGAAGTAAATATCTGCCGCTGAACATATACACTGGTCAAAATTGCTAACCGGTCATTTTATTATTTGGAATATTATATCAAATATTGTATATTTTGAGTTGATATTTCATACAAATAAATATGAGCAGCAAACAAAACGATCAATACATTTTGTAACTTCAAAATCCGCACTTCCGGTCACGTGGCTTATTTTGGCGCGAAATCGCATTATTATCCCGTGCTGCACGAGGTAAGATTTGAACATGTGTTTGTGTTCTCGGAATTGTTTATCGTTTCAATCCCAAACAAAAACTTACTAAACATTAAATAAAAAATGCGTCGGATGACAACGGAAGAGCGTGGACGGGCCGTCGGTATGATTATTGCTGGTACTTCGATTCGGCAGGTAAAGGACATTGCGTAATTTGTTCATTTTTATTAATTTATTTAATCGATTTTCAACGTTTTATTTTCTCTTTTTCAAGTCCCGTATTGTGTATTATAATATTCCTCATCCTTCTGGCAGGTTAGTTTATTCATAAGTTTACTTGTCTGTCCGTCCGTCCGTCCGTCACTTCGTTTGTTCGTTCGTACATGATTCTGTCTAGCCATGTTCATTATTTCTGAAAAAGTCGCAATAATGAGTTGTTTTATATTTATAGGTAGCCAGAACAGTCAACAGACGTTTTTCAACAATTTACGACATTTGGCTAAAGTGCAATCGCACCGGAAGTGTTGATGACCTTTACCGAAGGCCAAAAAGACGTGTAACAACGCAGCGTCAAGATCGCTACATCCTTGTAACACACCTTCGTAATAGAAGAATAACAGCGACAGATATTGCCAGACGTTTAATAGGCGTCCATAACAGAAACGTGAGTGATCAAAGAGTACGAAATCGACTACGGATCATGGGATTGAGAGCGAGAAGACATTTTGTGGGATTAGTATTGACTGGAAGACACCGGCGAATTCGGCTTCAGTGGGCCAGAAGGTATTTGAGGTTCACCAGAGCAGACTGGGCAAATGTCGCCTTTACAGATGAGTCCAGATTTAATCTTCAGAAGTCTGACGGCAGAGAGCGAATTTATCGACGACATGGGGAACGATATTCGGATAATTGCGTCAACGAAAGATCTCATTTTGGAGGAGGGTCAGTGATGGTTTGGGGAGGTATTAGTTTGCACACTAAAACTGATATGGTGGTTGTTCGAGGAAACCTGAACGCAGACCAATACCAGCAACAAATACTTCGACCAACGCTTATTCCCCATATTCGCGCTAACCGTGGGATGACATTCATGCAAGACAATGCACCTTGCCATACTGCAAGAACTACCCGTCAGCTACTTCAGGGCAACAACATTCGAATAATGGAGTGGCCGCCATGTAGTCCGGATTTAAATCCAATCGAACATGTGTGGGACGAAATCGACCGTCGTGTGCGACAGTTACCAAGGCAACAAAATATTGCTGACCTCACAAGGGACATTGTCAATGTTTGGAATAACATACCTCAGCGTTTTCTACATAACTACATAAATTCCATGCGACAACGCTGTTTAGCTGTTGTACACGCAAACGGCTGTCATACGCGATA
Source organism: Cyrtodaria siliqua (assembly GCA_037043455.1). Lineage (NCBI taxonomy): Eukaryota > Metazoa > Mollusca > Bivalvia > Adapedonta > Hiatellidae > Cyrtodaria > Cyrtodaria siliqua. Next base: position 24,845 of record JAWPHD010020095.1, on the reverse strand, counting down.
TGGATTTTTGTAAATTTTGAAATTACTGGTATCTATGAATTTCGATACAATAAACTTCTTTGAAATTCATAAAATACTTTGCTTTACTGATGTGATTACTTATAGAACATTTTTCAATACATTTATTTCCAATTTCACATATATTTTATTTTTCTGAGACAAATAAATAAGAAAATAACAAATGATCGGTTAGCAATTTTGACTAGTGTAGATAGATTAGCACGATATTGGCTTTATTCTAGTACGTTTTCAAAACGCCAGAATATATGCGAAGTATTGTCTTATAGATTTTATTATGGTATATATTTACGTTTTTAATGCCACCTGTTCTGTAGATAGTTAAATGGAATACGCAATTCAGATTGTAAGCACTATTGAGGTTTCTAACTGTTATTACTTCATTGCAATAACTGTGTATTGTTTTTTGTGAGTGTAAATCTCTCTGAGGTTATTTATTAGGTTGTTTATTATGTTGTCATTATTATTCAATTCCTCTGCGGTCACTGTACCATTATAGGTAGCGAGATGCAGAACCAGTTATGCGTTCAGTCATGTTGTCTATGCTTGAAAATTAAATATAATTTTCACGGGTGAATTATTGTGTTGTAAGTTTTCAGTTACAACTAGAATTATGAAATTTCACTGTTATTAAATTACGTCTCTAATTGTATTACACGTTATGTTAATTTTGAAAGTTAAGCATAATATTAATTTAAAAAAGGTTTTGATTTTGAAATCGGGTTTATTCATTCTGAATAGAAATTGAAACACATACTCTCCTCAGACTTTTCAAGTCATTGACTCGTGCACGTTGTGGAGAGGGTAAACTGACTACACTAAGCCCAACCTTGAGGATTCCCTCTAGGTTAAATGTATCGGAGGAACTCATTACAATCGAATTAAAGTTACGTTTTTGTTTAAAGAGACTGAAGGAGATCGGGAAGAATTGTGGATGTCTAGCAATATATATATACAATAATATGACCATAATGTGCATCGATTTCATACAAAGACCCACATTTTCCTTCCCGTTCAGGTATTATTGATGAAGTATTTGGTTTGTTGCATACGTATACCTGTTATGGCCTTTACGGCATCTGTTGATGCGTATTGTGCATTTTATTGACATGTATTAACAACTAATAGTAAAACTATAACTGTAGTGATTTGTTTATTAGATAATCAAGGGGTGTGCGTGGGAGGTGGGAGGGGTGGGGATAGCTCCTATGTTCATCAATTAATGAAATAATCCAGTTATGGATAAAATGAAAACAATGTATAGCTTACAACAATTTTTTTTTTAATTGCATTCAATTGGGTCGCTTTAATAAAAAGGGGATTTCATACAATATGACTCCGTCTTTTTTAATATATCTACAGTGGATGGTCTTCATTATATCTGTCATCTGAAAACGTAAATGTCCACGCAAAACATGTATGACTGTCAATAAACGCATTGAACTGACAGTAGATTGCATTTGGTAATTTATAATCATAAATAAACTTTCGAAACAGTGTGCAATTTTACAGTACTACTAATGCTTACCAATTTAACTCGTGATACTCCTAATCTAATATCTACAACATTACATGCCCAATATATATTTTCTGAATAATTATGTTATATTAATATTATGCTACAAGTACACGCACATGTGCCATTGACTATGATATTTTAGAAGTCTGCCTGGTTAGCAAGATTTATACAAATATGTATGTCGGTTGTATATATGGTCAGTACTATTTATGTTTAAGCAATACATTCAAATTATCATTCTGATGCAATATTGTCTCTGATCTCAACATGTTATGTTATCTATGTGCATATGGCATGTAACGATGTAATACGATCCTTTTTAAGTGTAGAAGAGATAAATATCACAATGACATACCTCTTTTATCTTGATTTGCACAGCTCACCAGCAGTTACCATTCAGCGAGTGTTACACCCCTTACAATGCATATTTACATTTGACGGCTTAAACTTTTACTTGGTGATTACATTTTTTAAATGTTAAATTGTAAGAAAACACGTGTTTGGATAAGTAAGTAGCCATACAGGTCATAACATGGTAACCCAAATCATACTAATGTAGGTTACTTTATTACAGTTATTGATATTCACACTAAACGTTCGTCTATAGTTATTTTGCGGCTGTTATAAATGTCGCCCTAAAGACGAATCAATAGTGTTCTTATTTACTGATGGGTCTACTTTGTGATTTGTATTACTGCTCCAAGCGATACCGTTTTTGTATGTCTTTACCGTTATACATCACTTACGTTTTTTTCTAAAGGAGGGCATCCAGCACATTTCACGTTGTGTTGTTTGGACATGGCATCTTCACATTATTATATATTGAAAGAGCTTTATACTATTAAGAAATCTAAATAAACACGTGAATGAGGTCCAAGCCTTTTGCAGTGGATGTAAGATTCATTTCTTATTAGAAAATAATAGCCATAAAGTCAAAGCTGCGAGGAAACTCCGGTTTATGTTGAGAAATGGGCGTGAACTGTAATTTGTAAGAAAAAACATTTATTTATTTTCATTCACTGGAACAATAATTAAGACTCTTAAAATCAAGTGTAGTTTATGTTCTTCCGATAAGTATTAAAGGCGCAATATGAATCAGCTGAAATGCATTGTTTACTAATGACAGAGAGGCAATGCGATAAGCGACGCGCCACACTCAGGTTTGGTTGATGACTGACAACAAAGCCTTGATGTATTGTAGTACACTAAACTAGATGCACTGTCTGCAATTGTGCTTTCTGCCAAACTTGTCATTGATTAATCGTAGTTAAACAATATTCGGTCGTCTTAGCGATGAAACACTCTTAAATACATTAATACATCGCTTCATGCGTGCTTCCATCTTTGTTACATAATTTGTGTGTATACACAGACAGATTTCTTGCTGATTGCACCGATGACGTAATGAACACAACTCAAAAACTACCAGTTGGGTAGTTGAATAATGTGTAGTATTGTATTTGTTCCTTAATACTATTTAAGTTTTACCAAAATCCCAGATGACCGCCTCAGCTTTTATAGATGAACACGTGTGATTACTACTTTATCTCAGCAATAACTAAATGGTATTGAATACATTCAGAACATTTAAATACTGTAATTTTATAGTGTATATAAAACAATTCGCCGCTGTTTGCAACAAAATGACACAAACCTGTAACTTTCAGACAACTTAGCAAGTCTCATACACTAAATCATTATCATATAACTCTTCTTGTGTTTGTTGTTATGTACGTGTATGCTACCATACGGTGTATTTTCTTTACCTAAACATAACATCACACAGTTCCTCCGCGTAGTACACTTATCGTAACCGTACAATTTCATATCACCGACAGTGCCTTTAATATAACATGACATGTAATATACCTATATTTTATAGAAGTCATACACATATGTTTAAATGCGCATGCGCCATTACCCGATAGTTACGATCATCCCATTACGTATTCTACCTTCCGCCTTAGCGTGTCATAACGAACAAGGATATCAACGAAATAGGAAGCTACTGACGTAAACTTCATTTACAAGGTAATACATACATTTATCACATACTTCCCTATAAATACGTTTTGAATATACGATACGACATAATAAATGATAAGACAGTCTAGGGATGATTTGATAAATTAAGCAAAATAAGCATTTTATTCATATTTTTTACATGTTGTAAGACAAAAAATTAATAGTTATTTATGCTGTATTATTGCCTATCATATAAATATATCTTAGGTCAAAATTTATGTATTTTTTATCATTATTTGCAAATGTGTGTGTTTTGCCATTAAATATTAAAGTATATATTTTTTCTTTCTTTTTCTTATAAGAAAGTAATGAAACTTATTTGTGATAGATATTTATTATTATATATGATATAATATATTCGGCTATGTTTTAAACAGAATTATATAGTCACATACTTTGCTTTATGCACATCAATCATGTTAATAAATAGTTAGAATTGTGTGTGTGTTGTTTCGCACAAAATGTGAAATATAAGTTTATTATAAGATATGAAAGTATGCACATTATAATCTATATAAAGGTATCTGATGTTGTATTTACGCCTCCTCTTAGTGTTGTATTTGAAACTGAGATGGTGGCGAAAATTTGTAAAGATAGCTGTACATTATTGTTAGTCATACACTTGCAAGATACATGGTACATAACTTTGTTTCGGATGATAATGCCCACCCAATGCTGATATCGTTTGAGTAAAATTATTAAAATATAGAAGCAGGTTTATAATTATGTGTGTTTTGGTTTTTAGTTATACTTCTAAACTCGATAAAGGAATATCAATACAAGTACTTAGCCTAATTGTTTAACTTTGTATTTGCTTTGTACAACGTAATATAAAGGTTATACATATATATGGTCATGTTTGCAATAAATAAGCAAGATGTTTATGTTTTTCTTTCAAAGACCACGTAGCGTTGGGAAATGGGACCTTCAGTGTGTATTAAGTTATCATTATACGCATTAAATTTAAAGTAGTTCGTGTTTATAAAACCTTACAAATAACACATTGAATTACTTGTTAATTTAGTACTTCAATACGACATTTTAAACTGTAATATTGTCGTCTATATTTGTATTATATGCACTCGTTTTCTTTTGAATATGTGGTATATGCATATCTATCGCATTACAAATTAAATGTGAATGACGAAGCTATTTACATTTATTGCAAAGCGCCTTTGCATTATGTCATTACAGTAGATAAGAGATGTCAAACAATTATACTTAGTCTCAACTGAGAAGGGTCATCCTACAAAGGATTATTTTTTGTAATATAGATAGGCATTTTGTTTACAACCTCTTGATTTGTTTTCCATTTAATGCTTTTTTGTTGAGTTTTTAACTATTCATTCACTAGGTTGCCATTAAGACGATACTAAAAGTAGATATAAAACCAAACAGAAAATGTAGCATTCACGGACCACAGTCTACCAAAATACACGCACAGAAACACGCACAGAAACACGTACAGAAGCAAACAGTAATTACAAAGATAAATAAGCAAGGTTTTACGCAAGCTTACAATAGCTGCCGAGAGACAAGAAGTTAACATAATAATATATCAAGTCACGGGTGTTAAAACAATATTGAAAAAAAAAATGTTGTCACGGAGACATAAACACACCACGACCGTTTTTTCTTACATTCTTTCCGATTTTTACCATCAGTTCTTCCTGGGCTGATAATTAAACGTCATATAAAGCCCTGGTTCTTCCTAAAAAGCATTTTAAATCAATGTGGGCGACTTCGATTCTTTCTGTTCAAAAACCTTGACATGCCTTAAATATTGATTACAATTACCTGGTAATATGACTTGCTATAAATACACATCACCACAGAAATACAATTGTTCACGTGTGCGTTAGAGTGTACATTACAACACATATAAACTGTTCACTGTTACCACGAGTAATTATAAGATTGCGTTATCAAAGTGAAAAATGTAAAGGAATAATATAAACCAATGAAAAAAATTTAAAAAAAAAGAAGGGTAATCAGCAGGCTTGAACCCAATCTTCCTGGGCACTAACATGGCGCCTCGACCAGCTGCACCATTGAGACTTCTGAAAGATTCGTCGCTAATATACATATAATAGTAATGATTACATGCCAATCGTGAACGCTCGGCCAATCCCGTCATTCTTCGGGATCCCGCAAAGCAGTGTACGAGATGTTGCGAATGGATTACATCAACATTTCAGTAGACTGGTTTACGAAAATGTCATTTGGTAACCTTTCAACATTACACAATATGTGTTTATACCATTCAAGTTTTTCAGACTAGTTCTCTAGGAATTCAAGTTGTAAAGCATGCGTATTGCCACTTACACGAGTCACAGTCTGCTAACCATAGGCACATTTAAAAGTCATATAAGAGTCAGCTGCCTTTGGCAGCTGAATAAAAGGCAAGGTATGACATCACATTGTAAACGGGATGACAGTAGGGCTATAGGCCAGTGGCAAAGGTAATGCTGTGAGTTTATACCAGGTGCTAGTGCGTGCACCAAACCTCACTCTTACCCGAATGTCATTTCAATAAAACGGGACAATGTAAATAAAAAAATTCCCACCAGGTTATATTCCCTAATAAACAAAGCCGCGTTAGCAGGGGGTTAAGTTAGGTTTGTACCTTCAGTGCTAATGAGACAATTAACAATCACAGGCGTAATAATACAATGTATTGTACGTGCGACTGTAGCTTTATTCATGCCGCCCCCATCTTGCCATTCTGATTGGTGGTTGGTCGCTCTGCAACAAGCGTGTACTGTTAGAAAGAAAGATACGTTTAATAACTTAGTGGAACTAGTATCATCGAATACTTCTCATTATGCCAAAACTCATCATATGTTGGAAGTTAGGGTCAAATCTTCGATCGGGAGAATCTACAAATACTTTGATTGCTATGTATTAGTTCTCAGATTACTCGTTTAATCATCCCATTACATGGTCGGACAAGTGTTGCGGAGAACCACCCCTTGCCACTCTTTACACGCATTAAACATATTAATAGAGAGTATGAAAGTTAGTGTTTGCTTCAAACTGAGATGCACAATGGCAACATCGTTTTAGTAAAACCCTGAGAAGTAAAATTGTCTATTTAAACACATTATAAACAACAAAAATCCTGTTAAAAGATGCCTTCCATTATGATGAAATTGATATACATTGAAAGCAATATATACCATGCATACTGTAGACATACAGAAAAGATTAGAAGAGTGGACCTTTGAAAACGGCCGAACACGACACATACGAAATATTGCCGTCTCGGTTTGATTGAGATTGTTCATGAACGGTAGGGAAATATACTATCAACCTTCACGCCCTCTAGCGCAGGGTTGAGCAGAATTCAATATTCATAACACCAGTAGTACATAATTTTAACCATCCCGAAGATGGCATGCATATGGCGGTGGAGATCTTTTCTTCCCCCATGTCCAGCGGCGTATGGTCCCGGCATCCAACAAAATACTATGCCCCGAAGAGCGAAATATTCAAAATGGAATTTAGTTGGGAGCAGTGGTTATGAAACATGCATCACAAGTAACAGACAAAAGGCTAAATTAAAAAGCAAACAACATATCCTATTAGTGGTTAAACAATACCCAGAGCCTTTTATCGGCCGGAGTAGTGGAACCACCGAATCGAAAATTAAGTAAGAAAACAAAAGCAATTGAAAATGTACCACCGATAACTAAATAAAAGTATCCAAAGATCGAATGAATAACAGTCCTGATTGCAAGCGCGGGGAGACGTTTTACTGCCGCTACATTGCACAATCTTACCAAACAAATGCCTAATACGTGTATCTAATACAATAAGAATAATTCAAGATATACCAGTGACGACACGACCAGCCGGAACATAGTAATTTTGAATTTTTAAAAGTCACATTCCTTATGCCAGTGTTGTCTATGTTAAGGTCAGAAACTAGTGTTTTGTATTTGAAAACAATATTTCTAATTGACATTTTATACTTATAGGAAACAAATGGATTTTCTGAATTTTTAAAAGTCTTGGAATAGAATCAATGACATGATTATCTCTAATATACTTGGTATGTCAATCTTGAATATTTTATCCATCATTAAAATGGGTGTCTCGATTCATTAATACAGTACAATTTAATTTTAAACTTGCCCTCATATAATTAAATAAAATGTTAAGTTTTTTATTTTCTTCTTATTAATCAACCATCAGTTTAAATATACTTATTCGTGTAATGTAGTAATATGCAAAAAAAGCGAATTTGCATACCACTATTATATTCTTATAAATACTAATAATCATTGAACAAATGCAAGTTATGAAAACAAACTAACGATTGTCGTGTATCCAGAATTTTTAGAAAATGTCTGACTTTGTCAGAATCCTTGTCAATGACATGTATAACTTTGAATATGAGAGCAGTATTATATAAAGGATCTGAACGAATACAAATTGTGTCTGCTTACTCGTCGATCAACTTCAGCGAAGAAGTGGACACATAAGGTGAATTGAAAGCATAGAGTGCTTTCCAGACTGTTTAAAATAGTCCGTGTATAAGCGACTGACATTGTTACACGTGATATCCGTATGATGCTACCATTTCCTCTACGACCACGAGACCTGGATTTACGCTTTTGAATAAAAAATCAAATTATGATGTTCTGAAATATTCCCTTATTGATAAATCACTTATTGATAGATATTAACATTAAGGCCCAGTGCATATGGTGTCTACAAGTTTTCCATAAAGTCATACTAAATTTCTATATTTTTCAGTTTATGAAATGGGCGTTGACATAGGGACGTACCGTTGTCGTATAGGCACGTTTCGACACGGGTCAGGGATAGATGTCATCCTGCTGCGGATATGTGTAAATTACATTGGGTGCCTGAAGATGGTCGGGGCGGTAACCTTTATTGGACTACTTCTACTTATGGCCGGTGTTGAGGCGAATCCAGGACCGTTAGACCCACCTACGGTTGATGGGGGTATGATAACACTTTTTTTTATGTGTACATTAGTAGATGACATTTATAAGTTTTAATTAAACGCAAATAAGACATTAATAATGCAACTACAATGACAGCATTAACCATTAGTATGTTTTGCTAGAAAACTGGGCTTGGACATATACCAGCAAAACACAGCAGTCATTGTAAAAACGTTGTCGTAGTCGTTATCTTTTAGTAGTACAATAATTTTTAAACATTCCTAAACCTGTGTAAACAAGAGATATGAAAACGCAACACGGAAACTTGCGCTATATATTGTATGCACAATATGTTGCTTTTAGTCGAATGGCACATGGCTACGTAAGACCTTTCCGTTTGGTAAAAAATACTAAAACAACAAATAATACAGCAGTATTCCTTCAACGTTTCATTATTGACAGAGTACGCGTTTGGCTCAGCATGTAAGCAAAATTAGGATGCAAAATTTTGCAAACTATTTACGTTAAATACAGTACTGAACTAGTTCAGTTTTTTAAAGAGCAACTTCAACATTTATGAAGTTCTTGTTACAAGGTGTTGTGTGACTAAAACGTCTACAACATCACAGTTGTGTCCTTTCTCTAATTATCTGCAACTTTTCAATTTGCAAAACATCTTGGGATTTCTTTGGAATATTAAGTGCAATTAAGTGTACAGTATATACAATATATATATCGGAAATTCCCGTGTTGCGTTTTCATATCTCTTTAGTGTATGGTTGCTAAATAAAGAGTTTGTTAAACCAAATGTAAAAATAAATGCTAGGTCATGTTAATTATATAAACTTTAAAACACGCACTAAATTAATTAATTACTAAACGATACTATATCGTAAAGAAAGTATTTGCATATACGTGTTTCAAATGTAAATTTTTTCCGCTCAACTCGATCCTCCTATAAGTTTCACCTGATTGTATTTCAGATGTGTACCTTTATTCCGGTGGCAACCCTCTGTTCTACCGATGTCTTGTTTTATTTATTTCAGTGATACTTTTTCATGTAAATCAGTAAACAATCATATTTATATGTACATGATTTATATTGAATAGTTTTAGTGTTATAGCACTCAAATAGGCAGCTTCCATATCCGTTTCAGAAGAATTTCAAATTTTCTTTAATTTTTAACCGATTTAAATATTATTTCACCCCTTTACAAAGTGTCCATACCTCGAGTATTAACGCTTATTTGAATATAAGCCATCATTCCGTTTAATGATTTGGTATAGCTATGTCTCATTTCGAGCGCCTAAAATAACAAACATATACATTTCACAATCGAAAATAAAACTATTGAATTCGACGGCTATCTTGCCAATTAGCCGTATGCGTCGATAATCATTGACTAATATTTCGTGAATGATATATCACAAATTGTTTAGGATATCAACCAGTTAACAGAAGTTATTTTATTTTGTTTCAATTGTATGATATTAAAACTAAGAACAAATTGAACAATTTGAAAAACTACGACACGAAGCATTACATTTCAGACAATTCAGTATCTGTTTAGACAGCGTTGTCCTTGATCCAACAATCAAGTGAAACAGTGGTCATGGCTTTGGACCAATCATTTCTTATAACATCTGAATACTACCTCTGTTCGAGTTATCACTATAATTATATAGAAACACGCACGCATATATACGTTCACACACACATCGACACGAAGCTTCGTGTAAACTGCAATACCATCCAGCGGTGTAAAATATATCATCAACGACATACGTTTAAAACCTTATATTATGTGTATCACCTGTTTAAGAAAGATGCATTGGATCGCTGAAACACTAGTTAAAAGTGTCGTCTGTCACCTGTTGTAAGATTCAATAGCCATCTTACCTGACAGGGTTAAATAATTGCATTGTATAAGAAAAGGAGGGTTAAATTATATAGTTTGATACAAACCAATCATCGTGTGGGATTTACATGTGCTGGTATTTTGTTATTTACTGAAAACCGGTAATCAATGTATTTTAGAAAATGTTGTTATAAACCGACACCAGTCTTTTATTGTTTTTAAAAACAAACAATGGCATGCGTATGCTGCTAACGTGTTAACTGATCCTACCTTTTTAAACCCACGTGTGCAGCTACTTTCAATAAAATATCAGGTGACTGTAATATATTTTGTCGAAGAGTAGCTTTTGAAGTGTCGTGCGGTGTACCTATTACGCGTAAAATGTCAATATTTACTTATATCAAGGAGCGACTGTTATGATTTATTGATGTGCAAATAATGAAAAGATATTATAAGTGCCAATCTGAATGTCACAGTGACATACTTCTTTTACCTTGATTTTCACAGAGTGTATACAGGTAGCCATTCATGTAAGCACGCTTCAACACTTGACGGATAATTATAGCATATGCAGTTAAAACAAACTTATGCATGCTACTTACCATGCTCACAAGTAATTAGGCAATACAGCGCGTAATCATAGATATGTGATTTTTCAGAAGGCTATTATGATAGCAACGGGAACCCCGTTTAAACAATTTCTGCCGACTGTTCAGCGTTTCACCTTGTTGCAATACCTGCTCAAGTACACAAAATAAAACTGTCTATGGTAGAACAAGATGGTTCCTGCATATACAATTAGTCCATGGTTCCTATATTTCAAAAGAATTTCTTGACATGAAATATGTATGTTTTTAAACAAGGTCGGGTTCTGTTCATTCACACAAGGATGGTTGAGGTGACGTCGAAGGGTGTGAGTTATAGTGAATATACATACCAAAAGCCCCAGCGAATTTTCATTTATACATTTGTCGAAATTGGGGAACACTGAATGACGTTGTGGTGTGAACTCAATGTTAAGATTCTTTGTAGGGTGGATCCTGTCTGATGAGTAGGGATTATCCCAATAATTATTTATGCTAAATACCAAAGCAATTGCTATGACAAATCAGAAAATATTTGTTTATAACGAATGGTAACCAAATAAGACTTCTTTTGTGTATAAGTCAAGATCAATTCTACGATGAGGCTTGGATAGTTGAGTAGTTTGATCATTTTTGTTAAATATTAAACATTATTAATTACTATTATCATTGAAAAAACGACAATATACATGCATACTTTATTTAAAGAGGCTGCGTTTCGTTAGTTTTATCTGCATTCATGCTTGAATAATTACAAATCGTGGTTCAAATAATTTATAATCATGTTGTTTTTACATAATACTCATTGCCGATTATGTTGCAGGAATAAAGAATTTACCCCAATGTTAAAATAATAAAGACAATTTGAAAACTTGAATTATATGCAAGACGTTTTAAAGTCAAAATGATACTGAATTTGTAAACTGAGTTGATATCTTAAATGGCTTATATCCAGAAATATTGCCGTGCCATTAAAGGAATTTCCTATTGGTATAATGGCGGAGGGAATATAACCATTAGAACTACACGCACGCACGAACGCACGCGCGCACGAACGCACACAAACACACGCAAATGCTTGATAACTACTTCAAGAGTGCCGTGCGTCACTTTAGGCAAAGAAAAAAGCAACGTTAACCAACATTTTGTTTTGCCAAGGCCAGTGGTAGAGTGAAGCATGAAGATATTGGTATTGTTTATATACATAATTACATACACACTTTTAAAGCAATTATCTGTGTCAGATTGTGGGAAAACATATTTTGCACAAACATTTACCGACATACATGCTAAATGCTTATTGCGTGGTCTAGGGCTTACTCCGATGTTCGCCTCTTTGCCAATCGCGTATTATTTATGTACCCCCCACTTTATGGACGAGACTTTCTGTTATCATAACATTTTCAGCAGGGGTGTTCAGTACCAATACATACTGATAAGAGAGATCATCTGGAAGCAACATAGGGATGATCAGTAATAAGCTTAGTTGCGCATGTCGTTTGTCGTTGCCATGTCCCGGTCGAATAATTATTTGCAGGGCTTAACCCTTTACAATATTTAATACACAAACTTTGTCTGGATTAGTTCTCATGAGCCTCTGACCAGAGGGATGATCAGTACCAACCCTGGTTGCGCATATCATCGCCGTGTTCCCCTTGCATGGTATTTGGCAGTCATGGCCCCTTATACGCAAACATTCTCCGGACTAGCTCTCCTTAACCCTTGGCCAGAATTCAATGAAACGTTGAATGCATGATCAGTATCAAGCTTAGTTACGCATATCGTCGACGTATTGGGCAGACTTGGTTTATTGAGTCTGTTCATGAGAGGTAAATATAGGATGCAACACATCTCACGCCTCCTAGCACCGGTTTAAGCGATAGGAAAGCCTTGTTGCGTATATCATGTTCTTGGTTGAATGGTTTGTGGTGGAGTCGTGGCCCTTTAAATGTTTTAATACACAATCTTAGTTCGGTAAGTCTTCCTCAACAACTGATCTGATTTCAGATAAGTTTGGTTGTCGTGTTCCGGTTGAATGGTTTTTGGTGGAGTTATGGCCTTTTAAAGGTTGTAATACACAATCATATTCCGGACTAGTTCTCCTGAACCCCTGTCCGGATTTCAACGAAACTTGGTAGGGAAGATCAGTACCAAGCCTTGTTGCGCATATCGTCGCCGTGTTCCAGTCGAATGATATTTGGTAAATGTATGGACCTTTCCCAAAGTGGGGGAGATACCTGTTTTTACTGAAACAACCTCTAGTTTTAATAAGTGCATGTGTGAGATAAAAGGGTCAAGAAAAAAAAGAGATGTAGTAAGTAAAATAATGTGCAACGGCTAGATCATGTAGATGGTCCCAAAGAAGCAGTATTTATTATCACTGATGTTTACAACCACCACACATGACTAAACGAACGCTAGTGAGCATGTTAATACGGATCCTTTTGAATCAACACAAACAAGAGAGAAACTTAGCAGACTCGGTGTGTAATTGGTTTCATTAATACAAGTATGCGAGTGCTGTATGTGCATACATTAAAGTTGCCGGTAGCAAGCTTTCTAGTCGTGTGTAGTCACATCATATTCTATAAAACGCATAGACATATACTTGGAGACAGATTCACGATAGCGTCTAGATTACTTCTTACTCTAGTTCTTAATTGCATATTTAGTGAGCAAATCATATGCCTGTATATGCTTGGACCGATTACTGCCATAATTGGTTATTCGTGATAGCGTTATAGCGTGTTTAACCTATTTGTTAAAGACAAATGTAACATGTGTAAGGGAGTAACTTCGGATTGTTCGTACATATACAAGTTATAGCATTGTGACCTAGTCGTCCGTACGTTAACTTTGGCTGAAACGATTTCTCCACACCATCCGCTCGGTCGATACTGTCCAACCTTCACAAAATTAATGTATTCTAGCCTACAATGACTCGTGTGTGTATTGCCTCGGCGTAGCAAACTCACGATATGTATCTCGTAGAACTGTACAACCATCGGTATGAATATATATAATAGGAAATTATGATATAAAGCATTTAAACATACAGCACAAGCAAACAGTTTTAGATATCAGTTTTGAACAGCTAGTTATTAACAAAATAAAATATAGTTTTATTTTAAGTTATTTAATTTAATTGTAATACACAGTTCGTGTAATTGTCAAATGCTTTATATTTTAGGTGAAGATGCCATTTACAGTATCCTAAAACAACTTGGCCTGGACACATATATAAGTAATTTTAAAGACAATATGGTAATTAATTATCTTGTTTAATTTATATTGAATTGAATTAAATTGAAGACTTTATTTTTAAGAGGATAGCCCAATTAGTAAAATTACTAATTTTCCCCTGAGGCCCTCTTTGCAAAGCAACATAGTAATCAAAAATCTTATATATATACCTGTTTGTAGCAACACAACGATATTGACATATGGTCAATGAAAACAAACGTATTCACCAAAAATAAAAAATAAATATATATATCGATTCAATAAGAGTTTTAACGCCAACAGTTGATATAATTATAGTCCTTTTTTATCCAATATATATAATTGAAAAAGATTTGCCGGACGTGCAAGGTTAAATACGCTCTGTGATTTCGTTCCAAATTACTGGCCTAGACTAAGACATGCTTCCTTAGTTAGTTCTTATGTAGTGTAAGGCGTTGTCTGACATACACTGTTGACAATTTGAAATGCTTAAAGGTGAATGGCCACCCTTTTTGTAGTATTATCAATTAACAAATTTAAATCTTCAACATTATATGAACATTTCTTGATATTCCCGGAGAGAAACATATATTTAAAACCGCTACTAAGCTCTATGTAAAAATAAGTATTGTTTGCATGACGTAGTTACTACTTTTACCACTGCGTGACTGCACGGGGAAATTAGGTAAATCTGAATTGTATAGCTGCACAGCTATTGCCGGATAACTGATACATACATTTACCTGTGGATTAATTTACCTGTTCAAAGTTTTCTACGTCATCAAATAAAATCTTATACTCGTTTTTCACAGATATTGCAATATGTGAATTGTAAATATATAGTGTTGTGTACTGATTTTGATTTAAATAACATAAACATGTTCATGAAACAAAACATGGCCGGAGCACTTTAATTAAAAACTGACGTTAATATGTGCTCACTAAGAATGTATATGTATACTAATGCAACTAAACAAAGAGTATGAAAATGGACCTTTGGAAACGGCCGAGCACGATACATACGAAATATTGCAGTCTCGGTTTGATTGAGACTGTTCATGAGAGGTAATGAAATATGCTAGCTACCGCTCACGCCCTCTAGCCCCGGGTTGAGCAGAACTCAATATTCATGAAAGCAAAAGTACACAATTTTAACCATCCCGAAGATGGGATTCATATGGCGGTGGACATGGAGTTATATGCTTCCCCATGTCGTACGGCGTATGGTCCCAGTATCTAATACAATTAAAAGCCTGCGTATCACACGTAACAGCCAAAAGACTAAATTAAAAAGCAGACAACATATCATATAAGTGGTTAAACAATACCCAGAGCCTTTTATCGGCCGGAGTAGTGGAACCACCGAATCAAAAATTAAGTAACTTGATCGGTATAGTTTTCTGTCTAAAGGCGATGAAATTACTGCATACACTGAAAAAAGCGACTTTTGTATGGTTTAACGTTAACTGTGACACACTGTTGTAATGTGTAGCCTATGATCAAGTAGATATTGAATAAGGCCGGTAAAGCAGATATTCAATGACGTTAAAAATGCCTCATGTATATAGTTTCAATAATACTTACATGCAACTTCTAAACTAATGTCACGAAATATCGCCTATTCAATACCGTTTTGCAATGATGAAGTAAATTAAACTCACAACATATGTTTAAATAAAATATTAAACTACGGTATAATCTGTGTTTATTGTTAGTTAGGTGTTTTTCAAGTCCTCGAGGATATTTTGTAAAATATTCAGAGTGCTTAGCTATCCTACATTTACGCTCTCCTATATGTCACCTGAGACTGTGTACAACTAGCTGCTATATACATGCATACAGTAGTGATAGTAATACATTAATCTAAGTAGGTCAGTATTCATATGGAGTAAGTAATTATTATAACGGTGCTTGGTAAAGAGATAATACTACTAGTATTGCCGGTATTGAATACTTACAATGTAGTAGTTATTTTGTTATATAAAGTACATCAACGCAAATAGTTGTTCCCACTTCCCTCTTTGATTCTTATCACCTGCCACTATGTCTTTCAAAGTTATAATCATACAATAATGATAAGACTATTGTGTTTAAACTTAATTTGCTTTAAAAAACATACAGGTTATGTTAAAACATCACTAATGGACACATGATTGATTGAACGGCCAGAGAAAACATAAGCTATAGTTGCTGATAACGTGTTGTTAATACATTATTGTAGATCGGAGTAAACGAGATAGGAGATGTGACAAATGACGATTTCACGAGTATAGGAATTCCCATAAGGGCACGTATACGAATACAGAAAGCGTGTAAAAAACATGTCAATGGTAAGATATAAATCAACAAATTGTGACATGATAATATTACTGCAAATGCTGGGTGTTGTTACAGAGCAGAAATGTTAAAACAAAAAATAATCACATACGGAAGTTTACAATCTAAATATATATTTATAACTAATTTAATATCAACATGTATTCACAGATGCTATTAACGTTGGTAAAAGAACGCGCGTATCAACTACATGATGGTTATCACCTACATGATGGTTATCACCTACATGATGGTTATCCATCAGATGGACATACAAATGTCAAATGATAATTTCAATCCAAATAGTATGAATTAAGATTATGTCCGTCGTTACTATATAATGCTTGTCACAATTTTATTCCACAATAATCCTCACTAAACGTACGATTACACTGTTATGAAAAGCAAATTTGAAATGTTTTGTATTATATTCATGAATATCAAATCACCCTGAAGTTTACATATACAAAGGCATACCACAAAGTGGGAAACCCAAATTTACAGCATCATATCAAAAACATAGCTTGTTATTTATTTTAACATCATTTCAATTGCGAGTTAATACTCTACTAGCGTGATATTAACCGACATATCTACGTTGGTTGAAGTTGCGTGCGTTAGTCTGTTCAATGAGTATCCCT
This sequence comes from Cyrtodaria siliqua, assembly GCA_037043455.1. Lineage (NCBI taxonomy): Eukaryota > Metazoa > Mollusca > Bivalvia > Adapedonta > Hiatellidae > Cyrtodaria > Cyrtodaria siliqua. Next base: position 7,745 of record JAWPHD010020095.1, on the reverse strand, counting down.
TCGTACCCCATTAGTTTACCATCATTTCAATTGCGACTTATCTGCACTACTAGTGTGACATTAACTGACAGGTCTACGTTAGCACAAATGTGCGTTGGTTGACGTTGCGTGCATCAGATTGTTCAATAAGTGTCCCTTCGTATCACATTATCCATCGGCTACAGGCTTTGACCAGATAAACATGGCGATAAAACATTTATAGATCAATATGGAGCAATAACGTAGAATGAACGCAGAATGAACGAATGAACTTTACTTATTTCAAGTCAGTCACTACGATTCACTTTTTTTGTGCGATGACTGGACCTTTCACTTTCTGAAAACCTGGAATGGAAAAGCAGATACATCGTTAGTTTAGTGCTGTTTGGCAGCTGTAAACATTCGTCCCGACTACACATCGGTAGTATTATTACTTACTGTTCCTTTGCGATAATCAAGCAAAATCGTTGTGGTTTTCAAGTAGAATGGCGCTTAAACCAATGTTTATGGGCGTGAGAAGTGTTACACAATATATTTCCTCTCATGAAAAAACAGTGTATGATATTTTTCTCTCTTGTTTTTGCTGCAAGGGACCCTCTTTTCAGTCTTTATTTATTTTTGGAGGTTTCCTAAAGACATGAAAGATGGAATCTACGTTTACAAGGTAATAGCAAAGATACATGTATGTATACAAAATCAATTTAGTCAGTAGACCGTATTGTATTGCCTACTGACCGTTCAAAGTCAGTATCCCGGTCGTCACCGGTCTTTGTGTTGTGTATTGTTCTGTTCATTGACTTTTTAAGGTGATCATTTGATTTAGTTTGTGGTACAGTGGACGCGGACGTATGACGACATCGCGGTTGGGTGTTGTGTTTATAGGATGACGAGTTGTCCGTCGTCAGTTGTCCGTCGTCCGTCCGTTAACTTTTGTATTGTAGATACTCTAGGGCCTTCATTATTAATCGGATCTCTAAGAATATTGCCAGTGTCTTTATATCAATGAAAGCTCGCACAAGGTCGTAAACCAGCCATATCGGATTCATGTCACCGGAGTTATGGCCCTTGTTTTGATGAAAACTGCCATATTAAGCCCTGTGAACACTCTAGCACCTTCATTTATTACTCGATCTTTAACTAACTTGCAAAGATTGTTAATAGTATTAAAAGTTCAGGACCAGTAATACAGGAGTAATGGCCATTGTTTTTTTCTGAAAAATGCAATTTTTTGCCTTGTGAACACTCTAGCACCATAATATTATTTGATCTTTACCAAACGTGCACATATTGTTAATACTAACAAAGCTTGGACAAGTTTGGAAACCAACCAAATCGGATTAGTAACACCAGAGTTATGGTCCTTTTCCACCTGAAAAATGCAATTTTCTGCTTTGTGAACACACTTACACCTCCACTTATTAATTGATCTTTACCAAACTTGCAATGATTGTGAATATCAATAAAACTCGGACAAGTTCGAAAACCAACCAAATCGGATCTTAATATGGTCTTTATATTTTTCTTCTGAAAAATGCCATTTTCTGCCTTGTGGACACTCTAGCACCTTCATTTATTATTTGATCTTTCCGAAAACCAGCCAAATGGGATAAGTGACAGCAGAGTTATGGCCCTTTTTTCTGAAAAAAATCTATGTTTTGCCTTGTTAACAGTCTGGTACTTTCATTTATTATTTGATCTTTACCAAACTAACACTGAGATTGTTAATATCAATGTAAGCTCAGAAACAATTGAATAACAGCCAAATCGTGTTTGTAACACCGGAGTTACGGCCCATGATTTAGTTAACATGCTGTATTTTGTCTTATTAAGACGATAGGGCTTTCATTTGGCCAGATTTTAATGAAACGTTGCAGGGATGATCATTATCAAATCTAGTTATGTGTATCGTCACCGCGTTCCAGTTGAATGATTTATGGCAGATTTATGGCCCTTTAAAAGCTTTTAATTCACAAACTCTGTCCGAACTTTTTTCCTGAACCCCTGGCTGGATTTCAGCGAAACTTTGCAGGAATGATCAGTACTTGGCCTAGTGGTGCATATCATCACTATGTTCCGCTTGAATGATTGTTGGCTGAGTGATCGCCCTTTAAATGTTTTACTGCACTAACATTATCTTGACTATTCATTTTGAACCTTTGGCTCGATTTCAACGAAACTGTGCAGGGATGATCAGTACCAATCCTACTTATGCATGCCATTGCCGTATTTCGGTTGAAAGATGTTTGGTTAAATTATGGCCCTGTAAATGTTTAAATACACACATTCTGTTCCGGTCTACGTTCTCCTGATACCCTGACCGGATTTCAGTGAAACTTTGCAGTACCAGGCCTAGTTGTGCATGTCGTACATGCGGAGTAATAGCCCTTTGAAGGTTTTGATACACACACTTTATCTAGATTAGTCTCTTCTGAATTCCTGGCCGAATTTTAACGAATTTTGGCAGGGTTGATGAGTACCAAGCCTAGTTGCGCCTATCATCGCTGTGTTCTGGTTGAATGAGACTCAGAGTTGGCCGTCTATACACACATTTTACCCAGACAAATTTTCCTAAGTCCCGGGCTGGATATCAGTGAAACTTGGTAGGAATGATCAGTACCAAGCCCAGTTGCGCAAGTTGTTGTTGTGTTCCCAATCAACGACTCCATATAGCCAGTAGAGCGATAGAGGCCCTTTTTGGCCTCTTGTTTGTAAGACCATGTGTGTCATTCCTCTCATAATACGTCGAATCTTCACAGAACAACGTATTTCATGTCTGTAGATCTTAGGTTTTATTTAAAACAAATTGCAAGATCCTGACAAAAAAAATTGTATGAATAAATTCCACGGTAATAATTGCCTTCCACTATGTATTTAAATGTAGAATGTAGAGTTGGGGTTTAAAGTTTCGATTTCACTATTTATAGTTTAAAATAAAGCTAATATAATTTATTGAAATTGCAAAAGGTATTTAAAGATCCAAAAACAATAATATTAGTTTTGGTAAAACAATGTACATATCAACTATCTATAAAGTAAAAAACAGTAATACATACCCGTAAGTAAAATCTAGTCAGGGGCGTATCCTTACCTTTTACCGAACAGATTATACGAAACCTCATCCTTTGCAAAAAAGCAACAAAAGCATTTACCCATCGGTTATCTCTGAATCATATTTGAGTATATTTTGTTGCGATTTTATAATTTAGTCCATTATTCGCCTAGGCCTCTGATTTTTATTGTATTTTTGGAATTTTTATTTTTCGATTTCTCAGTGGAGTATAGTGCAATCACGGCCTATAGAAAGCTACGCACCTGCTAGTGTATGCCACCATTGTATTCAGAAATAATCCACATTATTCAGCTGTTAAAATACACACGATTGCAATATTACAAAAACAATTGCAATATTCTATTTTTTCTTTGCCAGTCTAAAATAATGTTGAAGGTGTCCGACACTAAGGGATACCACACTCGGAGAGGTAATCAAATATTTACCGAATAAATGTCAACATCATATTCGTTATTTGCTGTAGTGTAGTTGAGTGGAGTGGAGTGGAGTGTAGTGCAGTCAAGACTTGTCTAGTTTAATAGAGTCTAGTCTAGTTTTGTATAGTACATGAATGTTATTTACATGACGATTGTGATGTTTGACGCCTGCAATGATTACATTGACAAAAAAAGAGCCTTTGTTGAAGTTTTGTACGTGTAACTATTTAATGCGCTTCCTTCTATCTTCTTGATCAAATAAAACATTGTGATAACATATTTGCAGATCAACTACCAAGTGGCAGACTTGTACCAATATCAACAGTTTTTAATGAGTCTCTCGCCAAAGAATTTGTCGAAGAAGGCAACATCAAGCGCTTGAACCTCTCGGATGATAACTGTGAAAAGGCAGAATCCGATCATAGACCTAGTTCAAAAGACACTGTAAATTCCAATCAAGGTAAGAATCGAGGTATAAACTCTGGTTCGATATATTGTCAAAACATACATTAAGTTGCTTTCGGAAATATTCAACTTGTATAACCGCCGCATTTAACATGCTTGAGACGATGTTTTATTATCTGATATTAGGGAAGCCAGTTTGGTTTGGTTTGGTTTTATATCAAAGGCGCATTTAACATGGATCGTCACAGCGGTTTTATGATAACTAAGTGAAATTTGTATAACGGTAACATTGGTATAACCGGTAAAATCTGGCGAATTGAAACATATTCATACATGCATCTCAAGTTTGCGATACGCATAAATAACGCAATGTCAAACCATGCAGATGTAAATGTGGGGTCCACCATGTGGGTGGATGAGGGGTAGTCGCAATGTCAACCTTTCTCTATTTAGTATATACTTATGATTCACTGTTACATCATAAGCAGTCGAACTATGGAGTAGGAATAAGAAGTGGTAACCCTATTATATATGTACGCCAAAACCACGCCAAAATCACACAGCTCTCATCACAAAGTATCCACAATCTGCATTAAGACATTCACCTCAAAAGTATAACTCTCTTAAGACTTCTAAATAGTGACCAATATCAGGAAATAATATCCGCTGCCGTATATTTCAATATTTGACACGATATTCTCCTAACCCGTGACGGACGCATAATGGAACATTGCCACATGGCAAAACATGCATTTTAGTATTAATCCATTAACGTGTACTAGTATTTATGCACAAATAGATGTCCTTATTGTGCTTTACGGTTGTGAACTTTGGCATGATCTCTCTAACGACAACATTGTTTATTATCAATCAGTTACGGCATGTTATTGTTTAGAGTATACGCGGTTTCCTTGTCAAACAAGATCAGATATGCTTGAATCTGCGCTTTGCTTTAATCGCCTAATATTGGAGCTTGATAAACAAAATCGCAAATAAGCACTCGTCGCTGCCGATTGTCACATGCATGTAGTTATATATATATATATACTATAATCATAGTGCATCATTACTTGCAAGTTATAATGGTTTCACCCCTGACATTTGCAAGATTCGTGGCAAGCATAACCTGAACCACATGATTGACTCTTATTCTCGATATATAGCAAACAAGGCATCGTTACGAGACCAAGAAAAAACTACTATTTCAATCTCTTTACTAACCAATCCCTTTTCCGTCTTTTTGACCACGTGACAATCCCATACTTCAGCTATAATTGTACTTAAAAAAAACTGGTATCTAGAGTGCCGTATTATATATTCATTAGATTTGGGGTCCCATATTTGTAATATTGGAAGATAACTCTAACAGTTAGATTCAATGCTTCATTCACGCTTTATATCCGTGATCGTCTGTAAGCTAAACAATTCTGAAAAAGAAATGAAAATAAATATCTCCAAACATATACATTGAAAGCCTTAAACAAATAGCGTTAGATAAAGGCTACTCCACCGGACACAAGTGGAATAACACAGGAAATTTGACTGTCAGTCTTCATACAAAGGTACTCTTTCAATATAATTAACTAAATAACACGAGATAACATATGGAATTTAACGTTCAACACAGCTATATTTCTTTTCTTTTTGCGTTTTGATCTCTGTCAAGGTCAAAGAACAAAAAAGTAGGAAACTGCATAGATTTTGCATTTTGAAACCAGTTTCAAATGTCATATAATAAAACAACAATAAAAAACAACTAGCGCATATGACCAAATAAATACTTCTTAAATTGTTTTAACCTTTTTCTTTTTGTGTAACCATGGTTACAGTTAATATATTTTACGATTTTAAGTTTAAAATCTCGTAAAAAATTCGTTATTTGACGGCCACAAGTATATTAACCACTTTATTATAATACAAATTGCGTTTCTATTTCTGATTAATGTTCAATGGTAACATATAAGGTGAACTTAAGTATTCCTTTGGAAGAAGTGCATGAGTAAATTGCGAACAACTGAACAAACTTGAGGAGGTTGTGTTTGATTGTGTTATATTTAAACTGCTTCAATGGATGCAATAAGGTCAGCAATCAATCGTTTGGGTCAAAATCTAACTACTGATTTATCTCGGATGGTGTCTGAAGTGAGTTCGCTACTGATCAAAGAACCTGCATATGTCTCTGTCAATGAAGAGTTTTTGCTCGTGCTAGTTGTTTGTGCTTTCAATGACACATCCTAATAACCTTTGACAGATTGTATGTTTGCTACTTCGCAACTTCTTGACAGTTGTTTTTCTGCATGTATGGTTGGTAAGTTCAATCATTCAGCCAAGCATATGTCATTTCATCCTTGTTTTCATTATATTGCTCAAGGAGTAGACTCCAAGAGGGCAAAGTCTGTACCAGTTGCCATTTATGATGTTTAAATACAAAGGTGAATCATACCATCTCGATATACCTTTTATGCAAGTACAGAATATGTTGTTTAACTGACATCTAGCCGTCGTCTCAGAAGTAGCATATACTCTAGGTGAGAATGCCCTTTAATTTCAGGGATCCTTTCTCATCTGTGCATCTCTTTCTTGGTATTCGATGTATTGGTGAACGTCTACATCATTTTGTATGAGATTATCTCCACATCGCATATGATGCAGCTCTTTCCATCCCCAATCGAAACACATTTATCTTCCACCATATTGCTTTCTGCAGGGTTACTGCATTATGCGTTACAAAATGATAGGGTGTTAATCTATTTTTGATACACTTCTCAACAAGTTTAATACAAATTGTATAAAAGTGATTATGACCAAGGCTCGTACGATATTTGTAAGCACATCACCATAGAAGTCAGGTCGTCATCTTCTTAGTTATACAAATATTACGAATATTAAAGTCCTCAACACGAATACAAGAACATTGAATAAGCTGAGAACCCCATCAGAAGTTGCTCGGGGAATATCTCCATCTAAGGGGGGATAATTACCAATATCAAAATTAAAATTATCTCTCCTATCACAGATTTTACTAATAATTTCACCATTTTCAATAGTGTGATGTAAATTGGAACAAACGTGCATTTACTGAATGTGTACATGTGACTTTTAGACAAGCAATATTCCCTCCCTCATCGGCTACAGTCGTTGACCAGATAAAACATGGAGATATTAATGTTGCAGATCAACTACCATTGGGTACACATGCGCCAATATCAACAGTATTTGAACAATCGTTGGTCAAAGAGAATGCCCCAAATAGCGACGGCATGACATTGAATGACACGGACAATCGCAATATACAGGCAGAAGTTAAGCATACACCTAGGTTAAACAATAACGATTTTGATTATAATCAAGGAGAGCAACAAGGTAAGAAGCTTAATATTCACTTTTTAGCTGTAGTCATTTGATGTTTGTCTATGATCTTTCTTGTCGTGCCCTTAATGGTTTATTCTCTTGTTGCTCTGGCTTCTGCCAAGTCATTGAGTACCTTCATTGTGGCTTTCTAGGCTATTGTTTTTTTGTATTATATTCATACGAGCATATCTGTATTTTACTTTTATTGCCTATTGATGTTGCCTTGTTGGTTAGAGATTAGATTATGGCGGGGATTTCGTTATTTACACTGTCCTGTTTTAATGGGATGACAGTGGGGTAAGTGAGAGGTTTGGTGCACCCTAGAACCAGTTTAAACCCCCAGTGGCCTACTTTGCCACTGACCGTTCCAAGGCGGTAGCCCTATTGTCGACCCTTTTGTGTTTGTGATGTCGTTTGTATTTGTTATTGCTTTGCCTTTTGTTTGTATGTTTGCGTGTTTGTTTCTGTGTTTTGTGGTTGATTGTCCTCCTTGAATGCTACTTTCCCTTTCCGATCTTTTTATA